>JABSTQ010001658.1:0-30768 GCA_013358835.2 Ixodes persulcatus | reverse complement strand
ATTTACACGGTCTTTTTTACCGCAAAAATAAACTAGGGATCGCCGAACGCTCATTCTCCGCCCAAAGGTAGAGCTAGAGGTCACAACCAGATGCCAAAGTTTCAGCCCGATTCGATAACTTAATCAAAAGTTATAACTGATTTTCTGAAAATTTCAATGGGAAAATGGCGGCCGACGGAGTTTTCAAACACATGGGGCTCTATGGCACCAGAAACCGCAAACGGGCAAAAAGGGGCTCCATTTTTCCCATTGAAAATTTTCAGAAAATCACTTATAACTTTTGAATAAGTTATCGGATCGGGCTGAAACTTTGGCATCTGTTGTGACCTCTAGCTCTACATTTGGCGGAGAATGAGCGTTCGGCGATGCCTAGTTTAGTTTTTCGGTAAAAAAGACCGTGTAAATTTTCTTTTGTGACACCCTGTACTATGGCTTAACAAAATTGTAGGAAGGTCTAGTAATAAGAAAGGCCGTTTGTTTTTTTTTGCCGCGAAAGGGTGATTCAACAAATCAGCGATGGGACGCATTCCATAGAGTCGTGAATTTCTACATGACTGCAGTGAGGAATGCCAAGATTAAATAATTTTATTTAACTTTGTCTTCTATGCCATGCAACCAGTGTTGTACGGAATGCCGTTCCTGGAACGCGTTCCTTTTAGGAGGAACGGAGGAACGCCGCCGTTCCATTTTAATTGGTGGAACTGGAACGGGAACTCGTTACATTTTTACAGGAACGGAAAAGGAACGGCGTTCCTTTTTTTTTCGTCCATGGGGTAATTTTTATTTGATTTCTAAGAGGGAAAAATATAAAAGTAAAACAACAATATTGTCACGAACGGGGGTGACACGAAGATGAGCAGTAAACTGAAAATAAGTTTTAATAGGCGAACTTGTGCCAACCAAAAATAAGTAACGAAAGAACGTCGAGGCAGCAGAAAAACAGGCGGCGATTCGGCGGCGAAACAAAGAGCGCGAGCGAGACTGACTCGACAAGGTCGCAGGTAGCTGCTTATCTACAGTGCGTCACTATCTCGAAAGTTCGGCAAAGAAGGCTCGAGCGTCGCGCGCTCGGGGCGAGGATGAACTGGCACTTTCGAGAATAACAAAGCAGAGGGAAAGTTACGTCTGGTGCGAGAATGAACGAGAATCTTGTAGAAGACTGTGACCCAGCGTTGCTTCCTTGGCTCTGCGGGCGGCATTATCCCCCCTTTTAAAATGCATCGCCCCGATGCGAGGCGAAAGGAAAACGGAAATGGCTAAAACATTTACGGTGAAACGAAATAAACATGCAGCGTCACAATCCTAACGCGCGTAGAACGGCTTGAGTCGAACTACGTGGACGACTTCGGGTCGTGGCTGGCGCCGTCCTGGTGGTTGAGTTCCGTCGGGGAGCACCTCGTAGTTCAAGTCCCCAAGGCGGCGGATGACCTTGTAGGGTCCGAAATAGCGTTTTAACAGTTTCTCGCTGAGGCCGTGGCGGCGAATGGCGTCCACACCCATACCCTGTCTCCGGGCTGGAACTCCACGTCGCGGCGACGAAGGTTGTACCGGCCAGCGTCCACACGTTGCTGGTCCTTTATTCGAAGGCGGGCTAGCTGGCGTACTTCTTCTGCTCGTTGGGTGACCAGCTGGGCGTCGTCGGTGCCGTCGTCTGTCGGGTCGTGGGGCAGGGCGTCGAGCATCGTCGTCACCTTTCTGCCGTGCACCAGCTGAAAGGGTGTAATACCGGTAGTTTCTTGAATCGCCGTGTTGTACGCAAACGTGACGTAGGGCAACACTTCATCCCACGTCTTGTGTTCCACGTCCGCGTACATCGAAATCATGTCGGCGATGGTCTTGTTTAGTCGCTCCGTCAGCCCGTTGGTTTGTGGGTGGTATGCCGTGGTCCGGCGGTGGTCGGTGTGGCTCAGGCGGAGTATCTCTTGTGTCAATTGCGCCATGAACGAGGATCCTCGGTCCGTAATCAGGACTTGGGGAGCGCCGTGCCGGAGGACGATAGACTCCACGAAGAACTTGGCTACTTCCACGGCGGTCCCCGACGGGAGTGCTTTTGTCTCGGCGTACCTGGTGAGATAATCAGTTGCCACGATTATCCAATGGTTTCCCTGCGTCGACGGCGGAAAAGGTCCGAGAAGATCCATTCCAATCTGCTGGAATGGTGCAGTCGGGGGCTCGATTGGTTGCAGGAGACCTGCCGGCTTCGTCGGTGGTTTCTTGCGTCGTTGGCATTCGTGGCACGAACGTACGTAGAGGTGGACAGTCTTCGGGAGCTTTGGCCAGTAGTATTTTTCTCGGATCCGTGCAAGAGTCCTACTGTAGCCAAGGTGACCAGATGTTGGGTCGTCGTGGCAAGCTTGGAAAATCTCTTCTCGAAGACTAGCAGGAATCACCAGGAGCCACGTCGAGTTGTTGTCCCCGAAGTTCTCTTTATAGAGAATACCTCTCCGGACGGCGAATCTTGGCAGGTCACGTGAGAAGGCTCGGGGAATCGTACCCCCTCGTCCCTCCAAGTGGCCGATCAGTGCACGCAACTCAGGATCGTCTTGCTGGAGCGCTGCCATACCGTGAATGCTCACCGCGCCAAGAAAGGATCGTCGTCGTCGCCGTCGTCTTTGGCACAGCCGGTAGCTGACTCGACAGGGGCTCTGGACAGACTGTCGGCGTCGCTGTGTTTTCGGCCTGACTTGTAGACCACGGTCACGTCCTACTCTTGCAGTCGTAGACTCCACCGAGCGAGGCGTCCCGATGGGTCCTTCAGGCTCGCTAACCAACACAGCGCGTGGTGGTCGGTGACCACCCGAAATGGACTCCCGTACAAGTACGGGCGGAATTTCGTGATGTCCCAGACGACGGCCAGACATTCCTTCTCGGTTGTCGAGTAATTGCGTTCCGCGTTCGACAGCGTCCGGCTAGCGTATGCGATCACGCGCTCCGCACCGTCTTGTCGTTGGACCAGTACCGCTCCGAGTCCAGTATTACTGGAGTCCGTGTGAACTTTCGTTTCGGCTGATTGGTCGAAGTGGCCGAGAATCGGTGGTGACTGGAGCCGTCGCTTTAGTTCGTCGAATGCCTGTTGTTGTTCTCCACCCCATTCGAAGTTCACGGCGTCTTTCGTAAGGTGCGTTAGCGGCGCAGAAAGCTTGGCGAAATCCTGAACGAATCGCCGGTAGTATGCGCAAAGTCCAAGGAATCTTCGGACGGCCTTTATGTCGGTGGGCGGTGGAAAGGCCGCTACGGCGCGAGTTTTCTCTGGGTCAGGACTTACACCTTCGTTGCTCACAACGTGGCCCAGGAACTTCAGTTCGCCGTAGGCAAACCGGCACTTCGTCGGCTTGAGGGTGAGTCCTGCGGTCCTGATTGCCTCAAAAACGGCCCGAAGGCGTCGCAAATGGTCGTCGAAGTTGGCCGAGAATACCACGACGTCGTCGAGGTAAACGAGACAGCTCTGCCACTTGAGGCCTGCCAGGACGGTGTCCATGACACGTTGGAACGTTGCCGGCGCCGTGCACAGTCCGAAGGGCATCACCTTGAGCTCATACAGTCCGTCGGGCATGACGAAGGCGGTCTTTTCTCTGTCCCGTTCGTCGACTTCGATCTGCCAGTAGCCACTCTTAAGGTCCATCGACGAAAAGTATCGGGAGTGGCGCAGCCGGTCCAGCGTGTAGTCGATGCGGGGGAGCGGATACACGTCTTTCTTCGTCACCGCGTTGAGCCGCCGGTAGTCAACGCAGAATCGAAGCGTTCCGTCCTTCTTCTTCACCAGCACGACTGGAGAGGCCCACGGGCTGCTCGAAGGCTGAATGAGGTCGTCGTTCAGCATCTCTTGTACTTGTTTATGGATGGCCTCTCATTCCTTTGGGGAGATCCGGTACGGCGGCCGATGAACAGGGAGCGTATCATCGTTGGTAATGATGCGGTGTTTAGCAACTGTTGTCTGGCGCACCCTCGACGTCGTCGCAAAGCAGTCGCTGAATTCGTCGAGGAGGTCTCCGAGCTGTCGTCGTTCCGTGGCACTGAGCTTGGGGTTAACGTCGAGCTGTGGCGGCGGTTTACTGTACGGGTGACATGGCGAGGGCTCGTCGGATATCACGGCGATTTAGGGGCAGTGTTGGACAAAATACTCGATAAAAGTATTTAAGTTAAGTTACTAAATACCTGCTTCATAAAGTATTTAAAATACTACTCAAGTTACTTTCACTGTAAAGTATCTTGAGTAGAGTACAAATACTCAGAAATGTATTTCAGTTACTTTTGAAGATACTTCCGCATTGCTTAATTTGTATCGACGTCATTGACTACGAAAATTATGCAGCTACGCAAATCTGGGTTACCAGAATTGTTTATTAGCACGCAACAACATAAAACGGGGAAAAAAAAGTATCGTAGGGCTATTTTATGCAATCCGACTATAAAGAGCAAAATATTGTCACGAATGATAAATGATGAGGCGGCGAATAAATAAAGAAACTAAACATTTAAGGGGGCGAACTTGTTCCCAAAACAAATAGAGAAAGGCTAGCGTCGCAGGCGTCGATGTCGGCGAAACAGCAAGATCGACCGCTGGGGCGAGACTGACTCCGGACCGCCACTCGGAGCACCTTTTGTACCCACGTGGGTTTCTGGAACATTCGGCGTAGAAAGTTCGGCGCGTAGAACATTCGTAACTCGATCAGATGACAAAATTCTCGAACTTACCAGAATGTCAAGTTGAAGGAATAAATAAAAGAGAAGTCGGCTTTCCGGTATCGAACCCGGAGCCTCCGCGCGAGAGCGTCCGCGCGAGAGCCAAGCGCGGTAACCGTTCGGCCATGCGCTCGCTGGGCAACGCGCGTGACAATATCACTGATAGATGTTACAAAACATTTCTGGGACAACAAGAAAGAGGTTGCTTTAACTATTGGGGAGGAGATCAGACCGTGGCGCCCCAAGTGGTTAACTTTAGAACTAGATGGATGGGGACAACAAATACAATGGCTCAGCGCTCGGCTGACTTAACCGAACGCGGCGTCAGCGTTCGGCTGGAGTTCGTGTTCTCCGGTGAGGGGAAAGAGGGGCTCTTTTGTTACCACTCCGGCCTGCATGAACAATGCAGCATGCACAGTGCCCAGCTCAGCACAAAAGCCCAAGTGGGTCAAGTTCGCATCCCCTGACGACTGCTTTCGGGGGAGATCCGGCACCTAACGTCACTTCACTAATTGTTTGTATTTTTTCATTACTGTGCCTTGCGCTCTATTAAAAAAGATGACACGAACATGCCCACAAGGCCTGTGGGCATGTGCACAGGCCTTGTGTTGGGTAAACACCGAGGTGTGGGGGTGACAACGGGTCAGAGGCTAGCGCTTCGCCAATAGTGACATCGCTGAATATCACATCCTGCGGCGCACCTTAGACGCGTCGTTTAGCTACAATTCCTATTCCCTATACGGGGAGTTCACTATAAACGAACTTGGGACACGGATATGAGTGAATGAATAACAAAGAGAACCCACATAATAACCACGGCAGTGGTCGCACCTTCTTCAAGTAGGTTGCGTTCAGAAAAGCACTCAACGTCGTGGGACACTTTGTTGGCATTTTGAGAGTCATCCAGCTCCTAGTTCGTTGCCTGTACTGTTCTCTGCTTATCAATGTTCGCTTACAGACAGTGTTCGCGAGAGCAATAGGTGACGGACTGGCAACACAAAGAAAAGAAAAAAAAAAAAAACCTTGACGTTTTGCCTTAGCAGGGTCAAATATACACAAATCAAAACAAAAATGTCTACTTTTTCGTGTGTGTCCACTTCTCATTTTATCCTATTTGTTATTTTCTTGACACTCAAGTCTGCATTGTTCTCGTTGGTCGTTTCCCGGTCTGCTTGCGCCTCAGGGCAGGGTGGCATCTTTACTTCCGTAAAACCGCACCTTTGGTTTGAGGATTTTTTGGGGGGAAACGTTATAGAAACAAAAGGCGCCTTTGGGAAGGCGAGGGGAGAACCTTCATTGTACAAACTTTGGGCTGAAATATGAGTCACAGTCGGCAAAAAAACGATATTTTCACGAGCTCAGTTAAAGTCACCGTAGCTAATCGGAGCTAGCAACAGGATTCGGTTGCTCGAAAGAATGTTCACGTTTGCTCGTGCCACGCCCACGCCACTTCCTACCGAAAACTCGGAAAATGGCGGAATGTCAGAAATGTATTTAAGATAATGAGTACAAGATACTCGGAATTGTAATTAAAATAGAGTATTAAATACTCTCCATCAAAGGTATTTGCAAGATACCAAGATACTCCAAAAGTATTTAAGATACAGTATCTTGAGTAGAGTATTTGAGATAGGCGCAAGTCTGTTTAGGGGTCGGCCCGGAGTTCCTCGACGTGTTCTATAGCGGCACTTTTCGTGAGGAGTATGATTTCATGCTGGAGTATGATTTCTCTGTTTAAGACATAGTATTCAGATATTAATTGAATTGATTGCAGCTCTACAAAACCGATTAGTTAAATTGATATTTTTAATAACTAATTACTGTAGAAAAATATCCCGATTAAGTTTATTTCATACCATGTATTACAGCAAAGTCACATTTCGCAGTAGGCTTATCACACCTCCTCTTTAGGTTTCACTCAGACATGACCATCAACAAAATATTTGGATCTCGTTTGATCGCATCCACGTCTTTCTCCACTCCTTCATACCATCTATAGCCTGTGACTTGAGTTACCGATATACCAAACCACAAATGATGTTCTTTGTAAAAACGTCTTAAATTGACTCGTAGTCTAACAAATGCTCAAAGGGATACTGACAGGGTATTTATGATCGCCAAAGTTTTTATTTGTACATTATATTTGAGAGCAGTTGTCCAAAACCATTTTGCAGCTCAAGATTCGTTGTTTTTTTTTCCTAATCCATTGATTTAAAAAAAAGGTTACAGAGTACCGGAAGCACTTGCACTTCGTAACTATCAACATGGCGTCGTACCTCGGGATCGCGGCCGCAGCTCGGGAGTCTCGGCCTGGCGGCTGGACGAAGCGGACTAAGCGATGGTGGCGGACGATGTGAGTGGGTCCTCTACTTCAGAACTGTTGTTTCGCGGTACTAGCAAATCTGTCTAGCTTCGAAAGAATTTTTTTACTGATCAAAATAATTATGATTTATTCTGTACGACACGCCCGACCACCAAGCCGATTCGCACGATAAGCACATGTTTAAGTATTGGAATTACTGTACTTAAATTATTGTAATTAAATTAATTCTTAGAGTTATTTGTAAGGTATCTCATTAGTTTTTAAGCAGCTATTTTAGCAATGTAATGAATTACCCAGGTTGCGGTAACTGTAATTGAATCCGTAATTACAGTTTGGGTTTTTAGGCATGTTTCTTTTTTATTTGCCCGGAAACGGACAAAACCAAAGCAGTTCTTGCATTTGCAAAAAAAAATTATTCTTTAAAAAATGGACGACGTTTGAAATCTCTGTAATGCGAAAGTAGAGCGCAGCACTTGAGGAGAAGGAGGGGAGGGTACACACCTCCCTCCTCCTCCGTACTCTCCCCTCCTCATCCTCCCTCCTCCTCCAACTCTCCACCCCTTTTTCTCCTCTCCTCCTCTTTCTCCTTCCCTACCTTTCCTCATCCTCCTCCTCTTCCTTCCTCCTCCTCTTTCTTCTTTCATCATCCTCCTTTCCTCCTCCTCTGCTCCTGTCGCTAATTTGTCCATGGGTAATGTGACACGAAGCCGTGAGGTCACATGACGTCAATTTTCCCCGTTAAGTTTATCGGGGAACCGTTCTATAATGCAACGCGCGTGGTTACGCCGACGCCGACGGCGACGCCGCTCAGCCAGGAAACGGGCGTCTAAGAGCTGCGCTCTAAAAATACAAAAAAAAAAAAGAAACGCCAATAGTGGTTTTCGTCTGTGTACGCTGGTTCGTGCGATAATCGGACTAGAGTGTCGTGCCACCTAAATCCTGCTAGGTGTGTGTAGCTGTGACCAGAAATAGTCTTCCCCAACATGCCTTTTGTCCCCCTTGAAGATTATCTTGCCCCGAAATCCACACAAAGGAGACAGCGACGAGAATAAGCGCTAGAGAAGGTGAACGAGAGGGGGGGGGGGGGGGAGAGGTCAAAGGACAAACACAAATCTCCAAACACAGCTAGGTGACTGGTGTGCGACCGAAAAAATCCGCCTGGTTCTGATCGAACCGGGGACCTTTCCATTTCCAGTGGAGTGCTCTACCAACACAACTAACCAGAAGTTAGAAGTCAGTAGAGCAGACGAGTTTTATCAGCTGCCGCGAGTCTAACACCAACAAGAATGAACGGCTCGTATTTTTAACGTTATGATTCGTAATGCAATTAAATGCCAAGGTGCAAGCGAGCGTCTAACTTCTGGTTAGCTCAGTTGGTAGAGCGCTCCACTGGGAAAGGAGAGGTCCCTGGTTCGATACCAGGACCAGGCTGGTTTTTTCGGTCGCGCACCAGTCATCTAGCTGTGTTCGGAGAGTTGTGTTTGTCCTTTGTCCCCCTTGTTCCCATTCTCAAGGGTTATTTTTGTCACTATTGTCCAGCTCGCTAGCACCTTTGCATGTAATTGCATTTTCAATCAAGAAGACAGTGTCATGTTGGGCCCCGGCGCGAGCAAACGACACTAGACGGAGTCACGTTCATATCTCAGAGACTAACCAAAAGCCTTCTCTCCTTTATTCGTCTTCCTTCAATATATTCACCTTGGAGCCTGACAAAAGGCCGGAATCTTTTTCGAGCATCACGTCATCGTTTGCCGATCTGATCAGGCCCTGGACTCAGACCTCGGCGTATCCGCCCGCTGGCTGACGCGAAACACCGTAAGACTCGAGGCGGCTGCATTCGGTCGGTAACAGCACACACAGCCACCAGAATACTCAATAACAAGGCAATTTGAACCCAGACGCGCCCGGGGTCGACCGCATGCCCAGCAGGTATTTCGGAAAAACATGAACCCACTACACAGACAGACCCAAGGTCCGTCTGTTCGGTTTGTGAGGGCATGTTGGTTCGCCTTATTTCTCTCTGGTTTTGCCCATTGTCTGGGTGTAGGGTTGACGGTTGTTACTTTGCAAATGCAGAGTATGTTCCTTCTTTTTGTATAGCTTACCAAGGTGAGTCGGTTCGGGTTAGGGGTCTGGATTGGGGGAGAGGGTAGTATACATACGGTCTCGGCGCTCTTGCTAGTTCAGCGGTCCCGTTGTAGGGTTGACTGTTGAATGTTTTCTGTTGGGGTGTCGTAGTATAAGAAGAACTCTATATGATAATACATTTCGCAGCCCTGTTTTGAGAGGGTGTTGTGCTGTCCCATTTTTGTCCAGCGTCTCTGAAGTCTTTCAAGATAATGGCTTCAAACTGAGAAGAATTACCGTGTCCCGATCTAGGAATTTCAAATCTATATAGTGATAACTTTGCGGTGGCCTGTAGACTGTCCTTCTGGGCCAAAAAGGCTATCCGCCAATGCCAAGGCAACGTCAAATCTTCGAAAAAATCTGCAGGTCCGTTGTTTTATTAGGGGCGAAGCTCCTTAGGGTCTAGCCTTGTCCATCCACCCGGCGTCCGTGCTCACATCGATTGCCATCCCATCTGTCTTCTTAAAAAAAAGAAATGTTTGCGCAGTCGACAGTATTCGAGCCTGTGCGGGGAGACCCCAATTGATTTCTAGTCCATCGCCTTAACCACTCGGCCACGACTGCGGGACAAGTATGAGGCTTTGAGATGTGGTAGTAACTCAAGAGCTGGGGTTTCTGTCATGGATGAAACGTTGCATGTAGCCGCTCAACGTCTATACAGGAGAGGGCGCTGCGGTCAAATGCGTATATAATCGCGTTAAACTTTGCATGCATTGGCTCAACGTTTATAGACGAGAGGGCGCTGCGGTGAAATGCTCAAATTAGGGAGGCTCAAGTGAGGGTGGGTGCAACTCAAAACCTGGAGAGCGTTTGCAATTTAATGGCGGCGCCAAAGGGAGAGGATTCGTGAAAGGATATGCGCCAATGTTGCCTGCACGAGAGCAGACGCCCGCTCTGTTGCAACTCTGTTGCTCCATGCGCCTTTCCTCCTCTCGCCTCCCAGTTGCAAGCAACGAAGGCCTTGGCGCAGCCTCTCTCGCTTCCTTCTCGCTCCGAGAATCGCAAACGTCGAGAGGAGAAGGCAGGGTTGCCAGACGTCCAAGATGGCGGATTTTACCATTTTTCGCGTTAAAAAAATACTTAACCTATCGCAACAAAACTGGTAGCTATAGAAATTAATCATTTTATACTTTGTGTAAATTATTCAAGCACCTTAATGGGCTCTTATGACCTGAGTTAGGAAATAAAACGACCCTTTGCCCCATAGACTCCCAGCAAAATTTAGCAATTAAATGGCGTCCATGTCCCGTGATCCCCGATCTAGCAGTTGCACCCACCCTCACTTGAGCCTCCCTACTCAAATGCGTATATAACCACATTCCATACCACACATTCTCTTTCTGCCATGGACCGTTGACTTAAGCGGTGGAGATGCGTTCCCACGGCTTCTAGCGGATCCAAGCTGATCCGCTAGAAGAACCACTGGCTCTGCATTTCACCGACCATAAAGCAGTAATAATGAAGTCGAAACTCAACCCGGAACTCAGCGCTACCTATGAGCAATAAAAAAAACAGAACCCTCAGCACTACCTATGAACAATAAAATCAGTATCATTAGCACCACCAGAGCTTCGCCCCAATCAGCATCATTCACCCCGTGGCGATGTTGTGATTTTTTTATTTATGCAACTGACGGAATTATGTCTAGCGTTTGTTTTTATTTTCTATTGTGTATACAGACTATTCATGTTCAATACATCAAAGCAGAATCATGCACAAAGTCAAATGTCTAGTGTCATTCAATATTCGTAATGTGCCGGTTGCGCTGTAAATGTTCACTCTCGTGCCTGCTATTTCTTAAGGGTACGAACACCTCACATTCATGCGCCATGATTTTTTTTAGAAGAAACATTAAGACGTTTTTTTTAACGAGTACGAGGTTTGGAGGGAAAAAAGACTGATGGACATTGGTTCATCCACTGACTCTCCAAATGCGAAACAGCTAACCCTTGACGGGTACATGGGAAAAAACAAATCCGCTTTAAAGCAAGATATTGATCTGGCCATCACGAATTTTGTAGGAGACTCGCTCTAGAGTTTCTCAATCGTGCAGCATAAGTACTTTGTTTTACTTTTGAACACATTGCAGCCAGGGGTCAAAATACTTTCCCGCAAGGCGGTGATAGACAGAATTAGTGTTATGTACAGAGCGCGACACTGTTAGCGCGAACAAGCGATCGCCGGTTTTTCCAGTTTTCTTTTTGAAACCAAGGGATGTCATCCAAGTTATTATTGCTACGAAAGAGCTTATTTAGTTCTATAATATAAGCGATAAAGTTTCGTGCTCGCTAATACTATTTAGAAGTGAATTGCGAAAATGCGCCGATGTCGTGTTCGCGCTAACAGTGTCGCGATGTGTACATAAGTATGAAGGCAAGGCTACGATCTCTTTTGCGTGACGTCAGCACTATCTGCTGCACCGCAGACGGTTGGACTTCATTCCGTCAGTGTGCCCTACTGCTCTTATTTGTCATTTGTGTCGACTGCCTTGAGGTGATAAGTAAGTTGTTTCTTTTGATAAGGCATATTTATTTCAGGGTTTTCTTGGCGTAACCGCCCACTGGATGGACAATGGGTGCCAGCGACGATCTGCGGTGCTGGCATGCATGCGCCTGACCGGTCATGGCACGCACGACGTGTTCGCAGCGGCACTACACGTTGTTTTCACGGACTACGACATTCTCAACAAAGTCTGCGCAATGGTCACAAGCAATGCGACTAACTTCGGAAAGGCAGTCAGGTGCGAAACTTTGTCTAAAGGTGTGACTGGGGAAATTCAGACTGGATTTCACATAACGCGTCAATTTTTGCAGGATATTTGGACTACCCGACGTCAGCGAAGATGACGACGTAGAGATGGAGGACTTGAGCCTTACTCAGCGAAGATGGCTGGAATCGGCCGCCTATCTTGAAGTTAGCGAGGAATGCCTTCCGAAGCATGAGCGGTGTGCTGCCCACACTCTCAACCTGGGGGTCACAGTCGACGCAGAACGTGCTCTGGAGGACGTACAATACAAACGCATTTACACGAGCTTCATCGTATAATGAAAAGAGTTGTGGAACATGCAGCAGCACTGAAGCATCGCCTCCGAAATAAAAAAAAAAAGCCACCTCGGACGCTCGCTCCTTTTGACCTATCCAACGCGATGGAAGTCCCTCTACCGAGCATTGAAGCAAACTCGAGGACTAGGGAGCGGCATCAACACGCTTCTAGATGACCTTAACCTTTCAAAGATCGTCGTCGAAAACTTGGCCTTTTTTGAAGAGTACACGTCGGTAAATCAGATTTGATATAGTAATGTAATCGAATGGGCTGGCTAATACTTTTGCTCTCCATTTCCTTCAGTGAGTGTGTTGAATTCTTGAGTAATTTACTGCGTTTCCATTAATGTTTCAGATATTGAAACTCGCGCTACAGTCCCTGGACATCACATTCAAAAAACAGCGCAAAAGGGACGGGACACAAAGTAGAAGAAGGACACAAGACATACGCTGACTAACAACCATAGGTTTACTAGAACACGCACGCACGGTGGCACGCGCAAGCACATCTCTTCTTTTCTATTTCGACTGAGATAAATGCTAATAAGAAATACACTTTGAAAAATAATGTGATAAAAGCAGACCTGTGCTTTCATGAGCACAGGGCTGGGCTAGAAAGCGGGGCTGTTTCACAAAGTTATCCTTCGAGAGACTATTAAATCTAACGTCCTTACGCCTTGCGGTGTAGAAATTGAGGCCTTGACAGATATATATAACATTAAGTGACGCAGTAACTCAAAATGCATAAAATTCACCAGAATGATTTGCTGCTACAGGCGAGCTGAAAAAATTTGACGGTAAAACTTGAACATCATTGACCGAGCCCCTTAGCTTATGCTGTGAGGCAAATGAAATATGCAAATCTTAAAAAAAAAAAGTGCTGTCCTGCTCCGACTTTGTGATTCTATGGCTTAGAGTTTTACGAGCACTTGTCGCACAAAGATCCCCTGAAAACATTATACTAGTCGAGCGGATCGCAGTACTGCAGCACGCTTTCAACGCGAGGCCACCAGAGCTGCTCAGCAGAAAAAAATAGTTTTAGATAAGGCACCAACAGCCAGAGGAAATATTTGAAGGTACGCAAAAGTTGTAAAAATAATCACAACTCTCTGTATTTTTGTGATTTTGCTCAAACATATGACTCTATACATTTCCGACACCGTAGCGTGGATTTGAATGCAACCCGGCGCCACCCGTGAGATTGCATCTGGAATTCGAGACAGCGAGTCAACTAGCGTCCAATGCTCTAAGACTAACTTCTTTGTGACACAACCGATGCGAAAGGGCCAAAATGCTAGTGACCGGAAACCAATTTGACGTTTTAAAGGTCTTGCGGCATAACCATGCAAGCAGAGTGCCGCACAGCATCAGCAAACTTTTACAATTACAAATCAGTTTTATTATACCGCATTATTTGCAAACGCCAAGTACGTTGTATAATACGTACAGTCGCCGCGGGAGTTAATAGCTCCACGCGAGCGCACGTTTTTTTTCCGAGGGGCGCTTGATTGGTGGCTTGCGATAGAACTAGAGATGACGTCAGGGCGAGTCCATGCGGAGTGGACGGGGGAAGCCGATTCAATTCAAGGGAACCGTTGTTATCATCCGCACGCCCGCACGCCTGAGTGTATACTTCGTTTCAACTTCGGTCCGAGCGCGGCCTATGTAATGAGCCGAAGGGCCAATAAAGCAGCTAAACAGGCACAACGTCATGGCGTGCTCTCTGCAGTTGATGGGACCAGCGGGTATTCGCCGCCCCTCTGTGCACTGCTCCTCCGCCGGCTAGTCCTATCAAGCGCAGAGAGCACGCCATGACGTTGCGCTTTTTGTGTTGTTTGATTGGCCCTTCGGTTCATAACATCGGCCGCTCTCGGACCGAAGCTGAAACGAAGTATATTTTAAATGAAAAGGGGAGATGATTCTGCAGAAGTCGAGATCGCCGAGCACCGATGGCTGTTTGGAAAGAGAGAAGGAAACACGTCGTAATTTCTAACTTCTGCAGAATCATCTCCCATTTTCATTCGAACTACGCTCGTCCGCAGGCAGATGATAGCAACGGTTTTCTTGAATTGAGCGGCTTCCCCCGTCCACTCCGCATGGACCCGCCCTGACGTCATCTCTAGTTTTATCGCAAGTCACCAGTCGAGCGCCCCTCGGAAATAAACGGGCGCTCGCGTGGAGCTATTAATTCCCGCGGCGACTGTACAATGTAACTATTCTCATACGTTGACATCCAGATAAAGTATGGTTATAAAAATACGAACCAGATATAGAAGCCTCCCCATATATGCTGCAGAAATTCTAGAAGTCAAGTTAAATAACAGATGAAAATACACGTTTCTCTGGTTTAACACGAACTGCAATTAAATACAAGAAATAAATGCTCATGACAATCGCATGTTTTAATTGACCAGGTTTACAAAAGCAAATTAACCTTGGGCAAAAAAAATCATAAATTATAATATATTTGTTATATAAGCGTAAATATCACCAGTGGCTAATAAACTAATATTAACCTTCTCATTCGACCTGCAGCAAAATAAATAAACGTGAATGTGTCGAACTGCTTGAGAACAAATCCATGATCTTTCAACTAGCCGCGCATGACAAGCGTACCGTAAAGTAGTAATTACATATACGAGCAAATGCATCAATGTAATGCCTTGAGATATTTTTCCTACATTCTTAAATGAATGAACGTAGTCGTTTTCTAGTACATTTTTAATAATATTGCACATATTAAGTTAGACAGCTAATTACAATCCCATGAAAGTCTTGCCTCAACAATGGAGATTATGACATACTGCTTCACTCACTTTACTTTCAAATATGGGGTCTCTTGAGAGATTCATTTAATCAAAGGCCCATCGCCGATTTACGCAGTAAAGTACACTCGCATGGATTTTAATATTTCGCTTGAACATCGTGTTCTGCGCTTACAAGAAAAGACCAACGAGATTGTGCATAAGCGTCAAACTAAAAAAACTAAAAACAGTCAAGTTTCTGAAATTATTTGTGCGTTTATGTATTTAAACAGATGGAACATTTATCAATAGTGCAAAACTTGACTGCGCGACAAGCATTAAATGTGTGCCTCTATAATAAGTTAACCTCCGGTGAGTTTTTTCCGCCTACGAAAACATTTTCAAGACTCATCTGTGCACACTGCCAGAGACTGGCAGTGTGCAGAGATTTTTTCCCTCTAGTTTTAAATAATAAACATGTAACATATTGAACCTCCCACTTTTCAATTTGGTCTGCACTTTAAAGTCAAGTTACAAAACATAGATAGTTTCTTTTGAATATAGCAGAATCCGAAGGTTGTATTACAAAGGTGAAACACCTGGCAGATTCATATCAATGCAATAAAAACAGACTTTAAACATTAAGTGCTCAATATTCTCGCGCACTACAAAATTGCATAGTATTAAAGAGCTTCTATAAAACCTTTAAAGCAATTATTATATGGCAGTAAACTTCTCTGATAGCCTAACTAAGAATACTCATTTTGACATTATAGTTAAAATATAATTCTCTATATATTCAAAATAGCCTATTCCTTACTCTACCTTTTAGAAACGGATTGTCTATTCATTCCTTCGAGAGACTTAAATTGTATTAGGCAAGTTTATTTGGTAGTATCATCCGTCAAATGACCAAATTAACATTGTCACATACTAAAGCACTCCACTTTGTTTCGCACAAATCCTGGATTACTTCAAGCATGGATACAAGCCTGACCAGAGTTCCCGTTTAGCTACTTTACAGTTCACTCTGATCGCTGCAAATAGAGCTAAAAGTTCGAAGACAAAAAATGAACCGCTTTTGAACAAAAACGACACAGGAAATACACATAACACAATAAAATTGTACAACAGTGATACTTGCGTTTCCAGAAACAATGGCAACTGGGGTTGTGCACTCAGCCGTTCATCATACAATAGAAGATCCCAATAAGCAAGGTTCCCTATATCATTCAACTTAGTAATATCGCAAAAGGAATATCAGGGGGATGTATCGAACAATATATAAAATGACTTAAATTAGAAAAACTTTTAGATTTGTAAATGTTTTCTTCATATTAACATTCTATTCAAACCTACACATGCCAACTAGAGTAAACCATTTAGTAAACGCTGTGTTCAGTTCGTAACTTTTATTAGCGAATTTCAATCATCATACCTAGAAAGTTAGGGTAGACAATAAGCTGCCTGTCGTGCAAACCCTTTCAAGTCAATATGAAAGGGGTAGGAACTGTTGTTTAACTTGTTAACAGTCGCGCGACATATAACTGGTGACCTATAAACAGCGAATGTTCATTGCATCAAAACGCGCTCTTCAATATTGTCACGAATAACGAGCTGACGAAAAAAAGAATAACCGAGGTAGCTGAAACGTTTAAAAAGGCTAACTTGTGCCCAAAACAAAAAGTCGACAGAAGATAACAACAGAGCGTCCCGGGCGTCGAAGTCGGCGTAACAGTAGGATTGAATGCTGGGGCGAGACTGACTGCGGTTCGCCACGCGGAGGCCTTAATGTACACGGGTTGGCTTCTGAAACAATCAGCGTAGAAGGTTCGGCGTGTAGAACATTCGGACCTCGAGCAAGCAACAGGGTTCTCCAATCAACGAGAACGCTGAACTGAAAGAATTAAAGAAGACGCGTAACTCCCAGGACTCTAACCCTGGGAATCCGCCCGAAAGTCAAACGCGGTAATCACTCGGCCACGCACGCGCTCGCTCGCCAACGCGTGCTAGTGCGTGCGAATCTTGTTTTTGTTGATTTTTGCTGTTTACTCAGGTTGTCCGGATTACTAGACGCGTATGTAGCGGGATTGACCTGCAGGCAAAGGACGCGACCAACGTGTCAAGCTGCCATATTGGTATATTAGACGATCAACCAAGGACCTAAAAACAAAAGAGAAATGGGGCGAGCGCCCCAATGGAGAATTGGCACCATCCGTGGGCAGTTCGTTACACTAACATTACCTCTTAAATAACGGTCACAACATCCACGTTTCGGACACCCAAACGCTCACAATACTTGAGTTTTTTTTTTTTCTTTGAAGTTTTGGTGAGGACGGAAGGACGTCCGCAGTGTTACTCAACGATTAACGTAATGCAGTTGTAGCTTTCCCTCTTCAAACTCTTCTTTTCGGAAGAAGTACTTAAGGCCAAAATGCTTGCTTCTCTTCAAAGTGATCTGATTCTTCGACAAAGCCATTGCACCTTGGTTGTCAACCAGCAAGACCTGTGGTTCTTGTGTGAACTCCCGTTTACCGAGTTCCTAATGAAATGCTGGGGCCACATTAGTTCCTTTGCAGCATCACACATGGTCACATATTCTGCTTCAACGGTTGACTGTGCAGTGCTTTGTTGCTTTCTAATGCTAATGTAAATGGGAGGGTCAGCCAGTATGAACACATACCGACCGAAAGACTTCCTGCCAGCTTTCTCACTTGCCAGTATGCGTTTCAGAAGTCTTGTGCGCACTACCCAGGTCTTCGGTTAATTAGTGCGTAATGTTTGTTTGCTTTCTAATCAAAATATGTGCTTTACACCACTCCAGTGCTCTTCGGTGGGATGTTCGTTGAACTGACCCCTGTAGGTAGCGGCAAAAGCCAAATCTGGTTTTGTAGCTCCAACAAGATAAAGCAATGCACTAACTGCCTGTCTGTACCTACACAGAAGGTCTTGCGATGTTGTTTGTCTACTCTTTGGTATTTGATTCCCGGGTTCAAAGGAGATGATGTCCGTTTTGCATCTGCCAAGCAGAACGTCACCAGGATAACTTCGGCACATCCCGTCTGGTCAAGAGACAGCTTTCCATTCTTTTTTATCTTCAGTTGTGTGGTGAGGTTGACAGGCCTCCACAAAATCTGTTGCGTCAAATTTTTGGTTCAAGCGGCTCATAAACTCAGCAATTTATTTCTCGTCTTCTGCGATGATTAACCGATCATCACCGTAGACTCCTACGATGAGCTTCTTCTCTTTGGTGATACACACATGAGAGTCTGCCTTGGGCATTGTCATCCCTTCTGACTTCAGCAGTGTATTCGAAGTGAGGTTTTACTTTCTTTCAGACTATCGTATACCGTACATGCTCTTCAGAAGGAAGACGTGATCATTGACGCAGCCACCGAAAGGTTACAGTTGTTTCATGTAGACGGTCTCTTTCAGCGTACCGTTAAAGTAAGCTGCCGTTATGTCGACCTCATGGATCTTTGAATCCCTTTTGTTACGCTACGGCCAGCAGCGTCCTAATGGACCTCAGCTTAACTACAGGAGAAAAGGTCGCTTTCTAATCGGTCCCTTACACTGGCGAGCAACCACACGCTACCAGCTCACCTTGCGCCACTACAAGTCGCCTTTTTCGTCGTACATCTTGCGGAATAACCACTTGAATCTCACCATCTGTCATTTCTGAACCTTCGAGGCTGTCCAGTTCACGTTGCATAGCTGCTTGCCATTCCTACTCATTTATTTATTCAATATTTAATATACCTCAAAGCGCCCTTTCGGGCATTGCATGATGGGGGGGGGGGGGGCATTGTATGAGGATGCTGCATATATGGCTTCGTGTAGTGTTTCTAGATCTTTCCTGTCGTTTTGCTTGACTATACATGTTTGCCAGTCTCTCCGAACGCCTCGTTACCTGCGTACCACGATTTGTCACGCTGAATGGCTGCTCTGTAGCCATTCAGCTTCGTCTTCATTAGCAAATGAGCCACGTTCTTCAGCATTTCAGTGATTAGTATCTAAACTGCTAATATCGCAGCTCACTTGACCTGTCTCCAACTTCAAACATTGCTGTGTAAGTGTGGCTGCTTAATTCAACGCTGGCGCTTGAAGTCACGCAACCTTGCATAGGAAGAAGTCTTCGTCAAAAGTAACGTACCGGCTCACAAAGAAGCGGCATTCTTTCTCGTTCCACAGCTTGTACCCATTCACTCCTTCTGGGTGGCCGACCAGTATGCACTCGTATGCTTTCGGGTGCAGTTTCATTCCCTTGCACCATCTGTTTCGGACACTCCAGGCTCTGCACCCAAGCACTCTTAGGTGGTCCAGCTTCACACTTCCCTCTTTCCACAGAGCTTCTGGTGTTTCTCCTCCGACCGCCTTGGATGAGCATTTGTTTCTGCTGCGACTTGCGACGAAAAAGCTGTCAGCCCAAATATTCTTGGTGACACCAAGCTCGATGAGGAGACACCTCATCATGTCAAGCAATGTTTGGTTCCTTCTCTCGGTAAGTTTATTCTGCTCAGGTGTGCCAGGGATTGAGAGTTGGCGTCTAATACCATGCTTGGCCAGGTACACATCGCGACACTGTTAGCGCGAACACGACATCGGCGCATTTTCGCATTTTACATCTACATAATATTAGCGAGCACGAAATTTTATCGCTTACATTATAGAACTAAATTAGCTCTTTCCGTAGCAATCATAACTTGCATGACATCCCTTGGTTTCAAAGAGAAAAACTGGAAAAACCGGCGATTGCTTGTTCGCGCTAACAGTGTCGCGCTCTGTACATGTTGAACTCTGCTTGCTTCTGTACTCACCTCCATTGCCACTCTGCAAGGTCTTCACTGTCGTGCTATGGAGATTATACACTATGCATATGTACTCGTCAAACTTCTGAAGAACCTCGCTCTTGGTCTTCATTGGGTACACCAGCGTGTATCTGGAATATGCGTCTATGAAGATAAAAAAGTAACTGGTCATCCCTTCGAAAGTTGGTGTGATTTTTCCAACTACAACCGAATGCACCAGCTCCAACGGCTCGTTGACTCGTGTTTACTAAGCAATGAGAAAACTGGTTCCTATTGGCTTTCCCAGAAAACCTGTGTCACATTTGTCCTTCACACTGGTTTCACCCGCCCCACAGAGGCGACGAACAACATCCTGGTGGAAGTGGACCAGCCGTCTATGCCACAAAGACGTGTCGTTTAGCTTTGCCATCCTTGATGACATTTTTGCCTCTTTGACAGAGTGCAGCCTTCCTTCTTGAGTTGCAGTAAGGATTAGCTCACCAGTGACATTCGTAACTTCGTCTTTGCCTTCAGCAAACGTTGCGTGCAATCCTCGCTTCTCAATTCTTCCGATTGATAGCAGGTTGCCGTGAAGATCTGGCAAATTAATGACGTCTTCAAGCATAATGCTTGTCCATCCGTACTCCTCAGACAGTTGAATTTCAACTCCTCCCTTTCCCATGATAGGTCTCTGTTTGCATTTTCTACTGTAGTTGCCTTTGTCCTGTGAGTCAGTTAAAGTCAGTTACCTTTTTCCTGTGAGCTGTCATGTGGTCTTTGACGCCGCTGTCAAGATGCCAAGGGCGAGCGGGCGGGCGGGTGGGCGGGCGGGCCTCTGGCAAAACTTGCGTATTTGCCAGGAGACTATTTTACGACAATAAAGTTCTACCAATATTCCTGTCCAAAGATTGTCAGTCGTATGGGAAGTCAACACAATAAAGGAGAAAAAACTAAACATTAGCGTTTTAAGAAAATTGACCTCGAAAGTGTGAGTACTTTAGGTTTTTTACAGGTTTGAGCAAAATTAATACCAACAAATTTATGAGATCATCTCCAGGATACATTATAAAAAGGCCAAAATAGGGTCAACGTGGGCGGGCTGGTGCGTATTAATCTTTATGTTTAAACCCTGAGTCTGGGAAGGCAACTTGGAGATATCTTAGATGAAACAGAAGAAAGATGACAGACAAGCGTCTCAAACTTTGCTAACAAAAACAAAACGGACTCTAAACGACTAAATTTTCGCGAGGACCTAATTTTCGCGAATTTCACAAATCGCCTACAATTCGCGAAAAATACGTCCCGCGAACAATTCGGCCAATATGTGAGCGCTACGGAAGCTACACTTGATTCGCGAAAATCAGAACCCGCGAAAAATTTCAATATTTTAGCTTTGGCCCGATTCGCGAAAATTTGAGCCCGCGAAAATTAAGTCGTTTACAGTATTTCATACAACGCTTTTACACCCTTCTCCCAAGGTTGTACACTCAATTCGAAATCAGGTCTTTCCGAACACACAAAGGCATGAACCTAAATAGTTACCCGGGAGAGAACCCCGACCGAAAGATTTCAAACAGACCTCAGTCCCTTTGACACACACATACACAAAGGAAAAGAAGAACAAAGTCAGTTGAGAACGTAAAGCTTCCCGCATACGGATGATGAAAAAAAAATTTAGATAACTCAAAATTTTAGCCTCTTCGTTCAGCAGACAACACTAACAAAAAACCCAGGAGGAGACCCGACCGGAACAATTCAACAAAACCAAGCCCTTTAGACCACAGATCAACAAACGCAAAAAAATACACTTGAGATCGCCGGGCTCTCAGATACTGACAATGAAAGGTACTCCTGTATTTAAAACAAAAGCAACAGACCAACAAAACAAACTGTGAAACAATTTTAGCTACAATTTAAGGAAAATGTTTGGCTGGTTTTCAGTTGCATTGAAGCTTGACTGATGCAACTGCCTGACATATTTATCCAAATTGTTTCTGTCACTATGCGTTTCATGTAATTTTACTCTCTACAAACACCCTCTTTCTGGCCAATCTATCGTGCTATTGCTACATTCCTAAATATATGCAGCCAATTACTAATTCGACACAGCGTTCTTTATGTTACGTCTGTGCTGTGTTAGTCTGTCGTTAATACATTTTGACTCTCGAGCGACATATTTATACCGAAAAGCCACTGGTATCTCATATATTACCCCAATTTATCATGATACTGATTTTCCCTGTGCTTTTTGACATCCACTGTGACCGTTCTCAATGGATATCAATTTACTCGACTTGAAAAACGAAGTGAAAACCGTGTCAGCACCAGAACCTTTTGGGGCAAGCATTTAAGTTGTGTGAGACGTCATACAAATATAGTATTACTGTTCTCCGGTTCCTTGGAGCCTCGCCTTTCTTCACTTTCCTGAATTGCGCGGACATTTGCGTTTTTTATAAAACATCTTGATAGACCCTATCCTCCAATCTCTTCCACTGCCTCTGAAAGCCTGATTCATATGGATTCTGAGTCAAGAGGTCCAATGCGTCAAGAGGTCCAACGAGTCATGAGTCCAATATTTGACCTCTTGACGCGTTGGACCTCTTGGCGCGTTGGACCTCTTGACGCGTTGGACCACTCGACGAGTTTGACCTCTTGAGGCGTTGTACCTCTTGACACAAATTGTACCTCTTGACTCGTTGGACCTCTTAACGCGTTGGACCTCTTGACTCGAATTGGACCTTTCGACTCGTTGGACCTCTTGACTCTGCTGTCACGTAGCTATTGGACCTGTTGACTGGTTGGACCTCTTCACCAAAAGCGATTTATATATTGGGTGCACGACCCGTCTAAAGCGTTTTCTACCAAAAACGACTACTCCGGCTTTTATGATTTCTTAATTGCAGCTCTCTTTAGAAAGAACTGTTTTTGTGCTAACTTACCGTACTCCCAACATAAACAATTTCTAACCTCTAAGCGTGTCTCGAAAAACTGCAGCACTCCTTCGACTGGTTTTTCTACAGCGAAATATATGTAGCAAAAATTGTTTGTTGTTTTTTTTTTCTTCTCTTTCTGTAGGTGTATTGTTTTTGTTTCCAAACAGAGTACTTCTTTTCTGTGCCAATATGCGAAAACCCGTAATCTCAAGTGTTATTTCCTTTCGTTTTCGTCTGGTTCAAAGGGCTTAGTTTTGTTGATTTGTTTCAGTCTGGTGAAAGGAACACCAACAAAAAGCCCTCCTGGGCTTTTTGTTGGTGTTTCTTTTGTTGGCGAAAGTGTTGGTGTTTCTTTTGTTGGCGAACAGGACGAGTGCTAAGCGCTCGTCCTGTTTGCCTTTCGTTGTGTGTTTGTCTTTGTTAGCACTTTTAAGTTTATAAAACAAAATTTTAAATCCCCTCAAAGCTTTTGTTTTGCGCCTTTCGTATACGGGAAGGTCTGTGTTTACAACTGACATTGTCCTTCTATTCCTGTGTGGATCTGTGTGCCAAAGAACTTTGGTTGGTTTGAACTGTTTGGATAAGGGTTCCCTCCTGGGCCTAGTGTTTGGGTTCATGGCTTTGTGTGTTTGGAACGAACTTACTTAGAATATAGTCACCTTGAAAGCAAAGTGTGTATGTTTGTGCATATGCGTGTGTGTGTGTGCGTGCGCGTGTGCGTGTGCGTGTGTGTGTGTGCGTGTGTGTGTGTGTGTGTGTGTGTGTGTTTTGATGTGGACGACCATGGGAGAAGGGTATAAAAGGGTTGTATGAAATAAATTTTGTTAGCTGAGTTTGAGACGCTTCTTTGTCACCTTTCTTCTGTTTCTTATAAAATATCTCAGTTTCCTTTCTAGTCTCAGGGTTTAAACATCATGATAAAAAAGTCAACCAGATTTATGTGAAAGAGGCTTTTCTACCTTAGTGTATAAAAATACAACCAAAATTAGGACTACCAATATTGATGTTCCACAATCCACTTCCTTACGGGTAATCAATATGAAAATAGAAGAAAATGAAACATTCGTAAAAAATAAAGCCATAAAGATCGATACTTAGGCTATTATCATGTTAGGAGGAAAATTTAATCTTTTTTTCATAAGCATTACCGACACTAACTATATAATCACATAGCTTTATTTAGAGCTACGCACTGATACTTGTTTTAAAGAATCGTTTTAGTATTTGATTTTTACAACAATTTGAATAAGAGGAAAAATGCAAAGGGTCCGACAACGATATTGGGCTGAAATATTTCCCACTTTCCACAAACTTACTGGCACTAATTGGACTCGAATACACTTGCAAGAAACGCCACTGACCAAGAAGCTTCTTTGTCTCCGCTTAATTTCAAAAATAAAAGTGTACCTTTTCTTCCAGTCTTTCCTTCGCAAAACTTCATGAAGACATTCTGGTGATTACTAGTTGGTGTTATCAACAATGCGGGCCACAGGATATTATTACCAAGCTTTACTATCCCCACAGTGAGTATATTTAAATGCGCCTCAAACAGTGAACACGAGCACGGTTTAAGCATTTGATTTTGGCTTTTGTCAAGCAATGCATCGACATGCATTCAGGTTGTGGCTTGTGTCCAGTCGTTGCAATGGCGAAAATATTCGAAATGTAACAATATTCAGAACTCAGCGCATGCCCTGTGATTCGCCAAGCCCAGTTCTTGGCTATAATAAACATTTTTGTCGTGTATTTTGTTCCAGATCACGTGGCCGCTTGTCCCGGCTGCGAGATAGGCGGAGAACGCTGCTCGTTTTTCTCAAATTTTTCTGCGGGTATGGACTTGACATGAGACTTGTGATTTTTAAACCGCAACTGAAATTATGTACTGGTTTGTCCTAATTAATCCTTGTTACATAGTTTACAGCGTAAAAATTAAATAACGTTATGCGTACCACAATTGAGGCTTCCAGTAATTTTGAAAGAAAAGTCAGAGTTCGCGCTAGTGGCAAGATTGGTTGTTTCTACATATTTACATATCTCACACCTGGGCGTCTGGGAAGGTCTACAACCAAAAATGTCTGAAGTCCTGCATTTTAGTGAACCAAGATACCTTTAAGATTTCTACCTCATCGACAAAAGACGCGTGGTGATACCGCAAAAAGGGTGTGCAGTTTATCGCTTTGCTGCGAAATACTGTAATGTTTCGGGAGGATATTGTTTAGATTTGGAAGACGGGCTGAATATGTAACCACCAGGTCTGCAGGCTGGTTTTGTGACACTTTGGGTTGGGGTTGATTAATAATCTGTTCTCGGTCGAGGGCTCGTGCTCTTTCAATGGCCTTGTCGACAAGGGGGGGGGGGGGGGGGGTGGGGGGCTTTTCCGCGCAATTTATTTTTACACTGGCAATTATCAGTAGATTATTTTAGGGGTACATTTTACAGCGTATGTATATCGCCACGTTTCTATCGCTCTGTGCGTTATTTTGTTTACATGCCACTACTAGAAGCTCGTTACATATCACGTAAACAGCGTCTCGGTAAGAATCAGAGCCCGGGGGGGGGGGGGGGGCTCTACCCCCCCTCTTGGATGTTACTAGGGGGGCACGAGCCCCGATGCCCCTTGTAGTCTACGCCTATGCCGGTGTCTCTTGTGAACTAAATAGTGCCAAAAACTGCTTCATTGAGTGAAAGCACTGATCCCGTGCATTCAAAAGGTCGGGACAGGTGGCAGAGCGGTGCTTGTCCAGAAACTCATGGACAAAACGCCCAGCAACGTGGTACATGACGTTTGCCTGAATGACATTCTGATCATCAGTCAGGCAACCATCAGCACCCTCGACATCTTGCATCACAGGTACAACAGTCGGACGAGGTCTGTGCGATGCTGCAGCCCGACCGACAGGAATCTTCCTCAACTCTCAAGATTGCCGCTTGGTCTGCCTGACAGTTTGTATGCCCCGAAATCTTTAACAGCTTGCCAACAAAAATGTGCTTGAGCCCAGCCAATAATTGAAACGCATTTTGTGCCTCCTTGCACCGTGCTGCTGGCAGGAAATTCCAAACTAGCTATCCAGTGTGTCCTGGTTAAGCCGTCTAGTAAGTTGTTCGTGCTGATAATTGTCACGCAGCTCCTCCGACAGCAAAAAAACTGCAGATATTGTGATATTTCATCCTTTTACTGTTTGCGGCTGCCTCCTCGCTTTGAACTTTCACTATAAAAATGCGGAGAGCATCGACCTTAAAAACTCTATCTGCTCCCGGCACTTTTCAGCTTTCACTGCATTGTCACTGGCTGACAGAGCGAGCCGAAAGTTATGAGTTTCCTGATTCACTGCTGCTGCGCAGTTCAGGATATCGAAAAGTCGATTGATGTCCTCGCAAACAGTTTCTGTAGGGACAGCATCACTATCCAACAGGTTGAGGGAAATGAACGAAAGAAGGGCGGCAGACATAGAGTTTCTCAGCACCTGGGAAATGAACTTAACGTTCATGTTTCCAAACGGTGTTTGACAGGTGTACTTGATGTTCTACGATGACGGGCACTAGAGGCGTCAAGGTTGGAGCGTCTACCAGCTCTAAAAGGTGGACTCAGGTCGCCAGTGCTGCATGACAAAGGAGCGAGTGCTGAGAAATCTCCTCCAAAGCTTCCTCCACATGTGCTACGATGGCGGGCAATGGAGGTGTCGAAAGAGGAGCGTCTGTAAGCTCTGAAATATGGACTGAGGCTGTCAGTGCTGCACGACATCAAAGCAACTGCGGGTGAAGTCTTACTCAAGATTCCCGCAACGTGTGCTACTACCGCGGGCGCTTGAGGGGTCGAGGGTGGAGCTTCTTCGAGCTCTGAAATGTGTACTGGTTATGTGAATGGCTATATAATGTGCACTGCACCGTCTCCAAACTATAAAGGTGTTCATGTTTTGTAGATAAACCACAAGCCTCACCTCGTGGTGGAGCGGAGGTGGACACTCCACTTGCCACATTTTGAGCCGAAGCCGATGTTGCTGAGCGAAAGTACACTGCCGAAAGCAACATTTTCATCAATGTGGCAAGATGCTAGGGAATACAGTGTCAGGACAAATGATCAAGTTATGGTGCGACATAAGAATAGAAACAAATCTTTGCAGCTTTGTTTAAATAACAACGTAAAAAAGTAATTTGTGTTTTGAAAGAGAAAACGTCAGCTTGACATTGAGCGATCCACATGAATTACAAATTACAAAAAAATATATGCTCGGTCACATCCTCGCATGCCCCCAACCCCCCTTTTTTATGAAAACATCCAAAAGAGACGCCCGGGCATATCATTAGAAGCAATTAGCTTCATCGAAAATATTTTTGAAAGCAAATTTTATATGTGGATGACTAAGTGTGTTGGTGTCTAATTTGCGATAACAACAGAGGGACATGGAAGACAAACAGACGAGTCGTTCGTTTGTCTTCCTTGTCTCTCTTTCGTTATCGTAACTTGTATCTCTAAATAAAACAGTGTGCAACATCGATATTGACTAAATTGTGACTCAATTACTGTTGCTGTTGTAGGTACGCGGTACTTAACTCTTTAATACTCTATCTACAATATTTACATTAGATGTGCTGAATCCATGAACGGTAGCTGCGATCACAGAGAGCTTATTATGTGCCACCGATCGTTCCGTCTCTCGAGCTCCTTCCGGTCCCGCGGCACGCGCTTGTCCTTCTTGTCTTTTATGCGCACCGTGCAAATGGGTCCCTTCACTAGCTCCCCCCCCCCCCCCCCCTAGAAGGGAAGCGTAGTCCGGACAAGCTTCGAGATGGTGTGCGGGTTGGGCGGCGGAAGAGTTTGAAAATCGAACGGTTTTTGGTCTGTTCGTTGACGTGATGACTGGTTTTGGTGCGCATTGTTTATAGGCCGCGCTGGTATAGAGATAGGCGGGTTTGAGACGATCCAATGAGACATTTTCTTCTCGATTGTTAATTTGCAGCGTGAAGTACTTAGGATGTCGTCGGAGTACCTTGCAGGGGCCGTCATAAGGTGGTTGTAACGG
The DNA here is from genome assembly GCA_013358835.2 of Ixodes persulcatus. Taxonomy (NCBI): domain Eukaryota; kingdom Metazoa; phylum Arthropoda; class Arachnida; order Ixodida; family Ixodidae; genus Ixodes; species Ixodes persulcatus. The sequence goes on along the minus strand of JABSTQ010001658.1, from coordinate 3,108 downwards.
TTTTCGCACCGCGTCATGTCGTACGAGAACTTGTGAACAGGTATGGAGATCTGGGCATATAAACACTTTAGCGGTGGCATGCTTCCGGTCTAGCGAAGGTCTAAGTTGTTGCATTGTTGTACGAAGGCGAGATGCGTAATCCATAATGTCCGGTATTTCAAGCTGTTCGGAGGGGTGAATGAACTCGCCTGGCAGCCGAAGAGGCATGCCGTGTACCAGCCCAGCAGCGCTACATCCGATATCGGCTTTGAAAGCGGCTCTAATGCCCAGTAGGACAAGAGGCTAAATTGCAGTCAATTCCTGAAGCCGACCCACTAGCCTTTAGAGATACTTTGAGCAGGCGATCAAATTTCTCTATTAGTCCATTGGATCTAAGATGATAGGCAGTGGTACTGATGTGAGCGACGCCCAGAAGCTGAGAAGATTTTCTGAAAAGAGCTGACTGAAATTGTCGTCCTCGATCTGTCGTCACCGTTGCTGGTACCCCGAACCGGCTGATCCACATGTGTACAAATGCGTGTGAGACTGTTTCTGCAGAGATGTTTTCGATTGGTATGGCCTCTGGCCATCGAGTAAAACGATCTATGCAGGTTAAAATGTACCGCTGACCGTGGCATAGCGGTAAGGGCCCCACTATGTCCAAGTGGAATTTCTCGAAACGAGCGGCAGGTGGATCGAAAGTTCCTAAAGGGGTCACGGTACGGCGTTGTATCTTGACTTCTTGGCAAGAGGGACATTCTTTAGCCCACTTGCGCACGTCGGCGTTGATGCCCGGCCAGATAAATCTTAAAGTGAGAAGTTTCTGCGTAGCACGTATTCCTGGATGGGATATGGAGTGCAAGGCATCAAAAACATCTCTACGCAGTCAAGGAGTTATGTAAGGACGAGGAGAACCAGTGGAAGCGTCGCAGACAATTGACGTAGTTCCGCCTACTACATCCTGTAGAAGGAGACATGAGGATCCCGACCGTAGCGTTCTAAGTTCTTCGTCATCTTGCTAGGCAGCAGAAAGCTTAGAAAAATCAATAATCGGTCTGTCGGTAGCGTTTACTCGAGTTGGGATCCTCGCAAGTGCGTCCGCCACGGTATTGGCTTTTCCATTGATAAAACGAATGTCATTGGTGAATTCTAGGATAAGGCCATGTGTCGAACTTCTCTAGGAGTATGTGCTGAGTTGTTTGACGTTAACGCGTATGTCAGCGGCTTGTGGTCCGTTAGAACAAAGACTTTTCGACCCTCAAGAATATAGCGGAAATGTTTGATTGCTAAATAAACAGCCAAAAGTTCTCGCCCAAAGGTGCTATACTTTTTCTCAGACTGGGAGAGCTGTTGTGAAAAGAACGCGACTGGTCGCCAATGTCTGTTCACAAACTGTTGGAGTACTGCTCCAATAGCGAAGTCTGAAGCGTCGACTATGAGAGACATAAGGGAGTCGAGCTTGGGGTGTGTCACGAGAGTAACATTGGCGATTTCGTTTTTGATGTGTGTGAAAGCTTCTGTCGCATCGTTGGTCCATGTTATTTCCGCCGACTTTGTCTTTCCACCAGCCAGCAAACGGTTGAGAGGAAGTAAAACATCAGCACAGTGTGGGAGAAAGCGTCGGTAGAAATTAACAAATCCTAGAAATTCCAGCAACTGCTTCAGTGTTGTAGGTGTGGGGAAATTCAAGATAGCCTGCACCCGATTACGTAGCGGAAGAATACCTTGAGGGGAGACACAGGTGTCCTAAGAAGTCGAGCTCGGTGACGCAAAACTCGCACTTTTGTACGTCGAGGATGATGCCGGACTGGTCGAGACGGGTGAACAGCTGTTTGAGATGCTGTTCATGTTCTTGATGAGTGCCACTGAAGACGAGTATATCATCGATATATGCAAAACAAAATGTCAATCCGTGTAGAACTTGATCCATGAAGCGTTGGAGAGTTTGTGCCTTCCTAAGACCAAACGGCATGCGGAGGTATTCGAACATCCCGAAAGACGTGACAATGGCCGTCTTGGGAATGTCTGCTGGGTCTATCGGGATCTGATGATAGGCCCTGACCAAATCGACCTTTGAAAAAACTGTAGCTCCATGAAGAGCGGCGAAGAAGTCTTGTATGTGTGGGATAGGGTATCTATCGGGTACTGTAATGTTGCTTAAAGCACGGTAATCCCCACAGGGTCTCCAATCACCAGAATTTTTCGTAACCATGTGTAGAGCTGACGACCACGTGCTTGAAGACGACTGGAAGGATCCAAGTTCGAGCATGTGGTCAAATTAATGTTTTGCTATTTTCAAGCGTTCCGGTGCGAGACGGCGAGGACGTGCGAAAACAGGAGGACCAGTTGTCTTGATGCAGTGTGTTATGGAGTGTTTGACTGGGGTTATTGATACTGCAAGTGCTTGTGAGAGATGGAAACTCGTGCAGTATCTTAAACCACGCCATTGTTGGATTAGATCGCAGTAACACGGGGCTGAGTGAGTCGACGTTAGATGCAATGCCTTGAACGCTGATGTGAGTTTCAGAGTCAAGGAGTCGATTGTGACTTAAGTGGACGACAATCCCAAAACGACGTAGAAAGTCAGCTCCGATAATAGAATGGAGGACATCGGCCAGAATAAAAACCCAACGAAACAGCCTACGCAAGCCGAAGTCGAGTGTCAGAGATCTTTCCCCATATGTCTTTATTGCTGATCTGTTCACTGCTTGGAGTGAGAGAAAATCACCACGTCGTCGGCGATCTTCAGGTGTTGGTGGGACCACGCAAACTTCTGCGCCTGTATCGACGAGGAACCGGACTTTTGTGGTGCGATCCGTAACGAAGAAGAGGCGGCTTGTCTCCGAGTCTACCACGCTTGTCGCCGCGGGCGGGTGACTGACTCGTTTTCCGCGAATGAGCATGAGGGGGTGACACATTTGTGCTTGCATGCCGAACTTGGTGTGGTACCAGCATGTCCTCGGTGCTGAGGAGGAGCGTGGGCGACTGAATCGTGTGAAACCGCGTTTGCTGTTGTTGCTGTTTCAGCACAACAGTTTGCTGTTGTGCTGAACGCAAGTTTGCTAGCTCGTCGGCGAGTTGATCATCTTTTAAGCAAAGTTGAGAAATACGATCATCTTCACTATGCGG
>JABSTQ010001657.1:0-216956 GCA_013358835.2 Ixodes persulcatus | reverse complement strand
AAACGTTTCAGTTTCCCCAGTTATTCTTTGTTTTCTTGGCTGTTCCTCCGTGACAATATCACTCCGGTGGCCCCACTCGTCCTTTCTAGTACACTCTAACAAGGGCATGAAGTGATTTCGAGTGTATTCTTTTCGTTTTCGTCTTTATTCTTTATTTATTTCAATCATATCGATTAATGAACACATTATATCACACTACGCATGTGTGAATAATTATCTTGGATTTATTAACCTGACCCAGTACTTAAACCATTCGTTTGTCGATAGTAAATCTTCCACTATATTTTCTAAATGTGAAGGTAAAAAGACATGGACATTGATGATGATACAGACGCCAACGCCGCCCTCGCCGATTTTCTGAATATTAGAAATCAGCAGTTTTGTCTGCCATCCGGCAGGCAGCGCAGCAAACCACCCGAACAGTTTCTTTTGTTTTTAAAATTAGCTAAGCTCTACACCTATCAAGAAACCAAAACAAGATCTCTGTGCAATTTTAATACATCGCAATGCATATCTATTTTATGCAATAAATGTTATTAGATGCCAATAAATCTTTTTGATGTCCATAAAAGAAATGCTTCAAAAAACAGGTACGTTTGAAGGGTTCCTGAAGAGTTATGACCTTGAAAATGAAAAAAAAAAGCCATCGTCCACTTCTTGGCCTACCATCGTAGTCCTAAATGTTATAAAATATTTTATCATAGTTTAATTATTTCCTCAGCTCCATTTGAAGCACCATGACTCGAGGCACAAAAAAGTGATATGTTTAATATAGAATATCAAAAAAAAAAAAAAATACAGAACATTAAATCTTTTTTTTGCATATTAACAATTATAAGCACAACCATCTGTAGCTAATTTCATTGCCCTAGCGCTTGTCATTAAAAACATCTTTGTGCTGAAAAATGTCAATTTTAGGGCAATATTTGGAGAGATGAACAAAACAAAGCAGTACGAATATCAAAAAAGAATATCGTTAGATTCTTCTCCGACATCATCTTAACAAAACTGCTCTATCGGAACCATGTTATCTTCAATGGATCGTTCATAAAATATGAACCAGCGGAGCAAGTGAGGGTCCGCGCCATCATATTCGCAACGCTACAAATGCGCATGTGCAGTATAAACCAATACATACATAATATCAAATGAAAGAGGATCGCTTTGCCTTTCGAACGACATCAATCCCACAAAACAGTATCCAATAGAAGATGAGTAATGACCTGCCAAACAGTACCTAAACTGCCACATTTAGTGGGACCGTGGCCTTAATGTGCTTTTTCAAATTAGCGATCGACGTGCTAGATGTGCTCAGCAGCTTGAGTTTCGGCATACAGAGCAGACAATTAAACAGCAAACTGTCTGACTTCGTTTCCCTCGGTTCAAACATAGCACTTAGCCCAGGCCATAATAACGAACCTTCGGTGACCGTTGTCATATTGCACGAAAAGTGAGTCCGAGATGGCAGTAAGAGGGGCTTTTATAACAAGCGTTCCAAAACGGCCTTGTTCGTTAGAGGCAGACGTTGCATGACAGAGGCAACTGTACAGCAGACTTGTGCCTATCTCAAATACTCTACTCAAGATACTGTATTTCAAATACTTTTTGAAGTATCTTGGTATCTTGCAAATACTTTTGATCGCGAGTATTTAATACTCGATTTTAAATACATTTCTGAGCATTTTGTACTCATTATGTCAAATACATTTTTTACATTCCGCCATTTTCCGAGTTTTTCGGTGTGAAGTGGCGTGGGCGTGGCGCGAGCAAACGTGAACATTCTTTGGAGCAACCAAATCCTGTGGCTAGCTCCGATTAGCTAAGGTGACTTTGGTTGGGGAACCCCTCGTAAAAAACACATCGCTTTTTTGCCGATTGCTCGGCAAAACTTCTTATTCCTAATTATAACAACTTTGTGCTAAATCGATCACATAGAAGGGGTGGAGTAGCCATACAAACAGTATCATCTCTAAAAACCAAACTTTTAACTGAATTTACTACGTCAACCGGAGACTACGAAGTATTAACTTTATGTAATGATTATAATATTTTGTGTGTTGTATATCGGCCTCCTGATGGAAATTTCGCCAAGTTTGTTGTGTTTCTGGAGCGATTTCTTGATTTTGTATGTTGCAACAAATATAGATTGTTTATGTGTGGAGACTTCAATATAGACGTATCCAATGTATCTGCCTCGCAAACTGAATTTATTTCTATTCTTGAATCAAATGGTTGTAACAATTTAATCGGATGTCCAACACGTGTCACAAGTAACTCGTCTACTCTCATTGACCTCTTCATAGCAAATAATGATAATGAACATGAGTATTATCGTGTAAACTAAGTGATGTCTGCGACCATTTCCCCATTTTTTCGTTTATTAGAAAATCTCGTAATAAGACATCAATACCATTACAGGAACCAATATTTGCTCAACAAATGAATGCCCAAAGATTAGAAATGTATCGTATAGCCATAGGTAATACTGACTGGAGCTTAGTATACATAAAGGAAACATCAGATGAACCTTATAACATTTTCTTGTCTTCTTTAACTAGAATTTATGAAAATTGTTTTCCGTATCAACAAGTAAGGAAAAGCAAAAAGTCGAGAAAGCCATGGGTCACACCTGAACTATTTCGTAAAATAAACATAAAAAATAAGCTTTTTAAACAAATTATTAAAAACAGGGATCCAAGTAAACTATGTGCTAATAAAGCTTTCCGTAACAAACTAAAGTCCGAACTGAAACATGCTAAATGGAATTACAATAACATTCTGTTCAATGACGCCATAAGACAAAAGGCAGATATTTCATGGAAACGCGTAAATTCTGTTTTAAAACCAGCTGAAGAACGTTCTCGTTATGATGTTGAACTAGATGGAAGCAAGATGTCTGACTTACAGGTTGCTACCACTTTTAATAATTACTTCGTAAATTTGGTACAACCAGCAAATTATACCATAAATCCGTCGGTAACATCGCGATACGTTCTTAATGAATCTGTTCTTTTTTCCTTCCACAGTAAGTGAAGTGATTAGCACGTTCCTAAATCTTAAAAATAGCCGATCCCAGGACATAAATGGATTGCAAATTAGACCCCTCAAATGTGTCATTGATATAATTGCTCCTCCTCTCTCACATATTTTTAATCTCGTTATAACGACCAGTGTTTTTCCAAAAGAAATGCAAAAAAACAAAAGTAACGGTGCTGCACAAATGTGGTGACAAAAACCACCTCACAAGCTATAGGCCAATATCAATTTTACCGGTACTGTCTAAGGGTGTTGAGAAAATAATTCACTCAAGACTAACCAACTTTCTTAACAAACACAATATCCTATCTAACTCACAATTTGGTTTTCGTAAACACAGATCAACAAAAACTACACTGTTAACACAAAAATAACTAATTGTTAAAGCATTTGAAGCAAAAAAAAAAACAAAAAAACTCCTACTTGGAATATTTATTGACCTCACTAAGGCGTTTGACCATATAAACCATGATATATTAAACCTTAAACGTTACGCTTATGGTATTAGAGGAAGCGCAGCACTATTAATTCAATCTTATTTGCAGCATCGGTCTCAATGCGTTTGTAAAAACTCTTCTTTTTCTCCGTTTGCTACGATTACAACAGGTGTGCCCCAGAGCATCATATTAGGCCCTCTTCTCTTCATACTTTACATTAATGACGTTTTTAACATAATGACATCTTGAAAATATAATAGCCTATGCCGATGATATGACTTTTCTTATTACTGGTACTGACCCGACTGGCATGGTTTCAGAACCAAATGGCTCTTCTAGAAAATTGCGAAGATACATGGAGGCAAATTGTCTGCAAATAAACCCTAATAAAACTAAAGCGGTTTTCTTTAGACCCAGAAATAAATTAATTTGTAGGCCGACATATCTTCATCTAAGCAACCAGAAAATAGAACGTTTATTTTACCGAACTCGTTACATGGGACATTCATATTAATCACATCCGTACAAAGATAAATAGAATAAATGGGCTTATATATAATTATAGATACAACCTTCTTCCATGCAATATTAAAAAATAATATGTTATACAATGCTCTTGCTGTTCCTCACCTATCATATTGTCATCTCATATGGGGTACAACCACATAACATAACATACTTAACCTCCTTCTTGCACAGAAAAAAATCAATTAGAACATTAGCAAATCTCGCATGGAATGAGAGCACTGCTAATTATTTTGACCAGTTAAACATCCTACATGTATCTTTCCTTTATAAACACAGACTCGCATGCCCTTAAAAATCTGCCATACTCGCAAACAACACCTTTATAATCAATGTTTTTAATCTAAACAAGCATCTCACAAGTCATGCAAAACCATGGTTTGTGCCAGCATCTCGTACAACATAGGGCATCAATCTACAAGACACAATCTACCTCACTTACTAAACGAATTGATTCAATATCACGTCAAACCTGAAGCTGTCACCAAGTCCCACATAATGTCCCCGTTTATGACGTTCACTGGCTCTGACTCACAAATTTTAACCCACACGTTTTTTGGTTGACCACTGCTTCATTTTTATTGTATGTTTGTAGATTTGTATTTGTTGTTTCATTTTTTTTTAATGAGTGATTATGAAACATATCATCGCTGCTCTCTCTGCCGTTTGTAGCGGGGCAGGGACCCCGTCAAGCTGCTGAATGCAGCTTTTTTTCCTTGCCCCTCCGCTCCCTGGAGAGGAAATAAAGAAGTATTATTATTGTATTATAAAATATTTGTAGACCTGTAGCCAGAACAGTCTTTTTTTTTTTGGGGGGGGGGGGGGGGGGGGAGGGGGGAAGCCGTCCGAAATGCCAACATCGCGTGATACGCACAACACGCACGTGACTGAGAGAATGATTACAAATGTTTTTTCGTAAAGACAACATTTTTTTTTTCAAAGCAAGGATTGGTTTTATTCTTTTGGGCATGGAGCCAGCAAAATATTTTTTTTCATCAAAATTAAAAATGGTAAGTGGACATGGTTGTTCGATCTTATCTGAAAACGCCCCTGTATACGACCTATTTTTCTCGGGCTCAATATTTCGCGATTTAGGTCAAAGCTGAAGTTTTGGAATAATTCGCGGGTTCTAATTTTCGCGACGCGGTGGAATCTCAATATAGATTCCAATGCTTTTACATTTCACCGGAATTATTCGCGGGACCTATTTTTTGCGAATTGTAGTCGATTCGCGAAATCAGCGAAAATTAGTTTCTCGCGAAAATTGAGTCATTTACAGTATATAATCTAAACTCCCCCTACGTATATCTTAACACAAAGTAGTAATTTAGTAATGCTTCGTGAGGAGCCGGATTTTTTTTTCCCTACGCTTCATCAGGTGCAAACGAGTGCAGCTTCGACCAAGTGGCGATTACGAGTGCTTCGCTCGATGTGGGCATTAGACGTCCGAGAGAAGAAATAGCTACGGGCTCGACGTGCGCCTCGGGGTTCGCTCGATAGACCCGCTGCCCGGGACCGCCCGGGCACCGGAGCACGGGACAGCCAAGGCCAACCCCGGCGACAGAAAAGAAGGAAGGGCTCGCGCCCAGACCCCGCGACAACGAGATTAACGGCGAGACCGACGTCGATTCTTCCAAGGCTCTCGACATCGCACGCGTCGCTGCACCGATACGACCGCCCAATAAACTGACAAGCCATACCAGAAAAAAAAAAAAAAAGACGCGACGACAGAATAATTGCAAGCATGTTGGAGGCACCTTCGGATATGTGTGTGCTTCGACACGTTTGCAGGCAGAATTTGTACAAGCAATGTGACAGTCGCACGAAGAAGAAAAAAAAAAAAAAAAAAAAAAAAAAACGCCTCGAACGGCATACTGTCTTTTGCATGCTGCAGTGTGACTTCAGCTTTAGAGAGAACTCTGGGTGTGCAAGCGCTTGTGTTCGGGTAGCGAGGAGGATATCGAGCGGGGGGCTGGAGCAAGGCGGAGACGCGATCGGCGCTTTCGCTCCCTCCTCGTAACTTCTCGTGGAAACGCGGTTCCCAAACCACCCTGATCGAGCGCTGGGAAATACTCTCACATCTAGGTAGACTATCAAACTCTAGCCCCGGCGATGAGGCGTGGTGCGCCTTGGGTCTTCCAGCGAGCGTTTTAAAAGCGTGCAATGCTTTTTTAGCGGAAGTCGCGTCATCCATCAGCGTCTCAGAAGTGACAGCCGCTGGACAAATTGATTTCGCCTCTCCGCCCACCTATGGTGCCCGGAGCGCGTCTGCAACCGGCGTGTTTACCGCATCCTGAAAAGTGGACCCTCGTTTTGGGCCTGATGACGCCACACAAGTGTCACGCTGTCGCCGACCGCGACCCTGGAGGTGTTCCAGTAGCGGCGGTGGATGTAGCAGACGCCTGTTCTGCTTAAGGTCGCTCTCCTGCAGCTGGAATTTTTTTTTTCCATGCGCCGTTTGAGGAGAAAAACAGCGCGTTCCAGCGCACTTTACATCACAAAACATCAGTTTACGCTCGAGAAGAATTACGTCCGCTTTTGCTGGCTTCAGCGCCTGCGTTCGCGTGTGCGTCTATTCATGAGACGCTTTGTTGCCATGGTGACGGGGAGCACAGCAGACGAACTTTGTGTGCGGAAGAAGACGGCGGTGTGGCCAGATCAGGTGCGTGCTTGGGCTGTTTCGCCGAGCTCTTTCATGGGCGGTACGGGCACACCAAGAGTTCCAAATGAAGACTTTAAAGTGATGGCTGATTTTATCCAGCACCTAATATCCTTACGAGCTTTACACAGGAAGCATGTCTTGAGCTGGGAATTTAGACTAAGAACGTTTTACGACAACTTGGAGCTAGAATACCGATGTGCCGAGGCTTCTTCCTCGTTCGACATTGGTTATCCGTCACAAAAAATAATCGGTGCTAACTCGTTGGGGTGATATGAGATTGTCGTGTGAGAACTCGAAAAGTGTCCTAATTCGAGGGAAAAACTTCTAGAGGACAGAGGGAGCTTGCGAGCGCGGAATGGACACTGACTGTTGGGGGAGCTAAAGACAAAACACTACCAGAAGTTCTCCGTTTCTCTCCAGCACGTCACTCTGCAGGTGACTGGGATGACGGTGTAAAGCTTCAGAAGAGAAGAAACTAGTGCACTCAGGGAGAAATGGTTTCCTCTTCTTTATTCAGGAAGTGAAAGAGACTTAAGCTGCATTCACACTGGTGTTCGAATCGCAATCACGAAGTGGATCCAGTCGTCTTCATCATGAAATGCGCGTGAGTTTGCATTGAACTTTTAAGCAGCCGTAACCGCTTTGCGAATGCGGCTCAACCGCCAGTGTTAATACGGCGTCACTCTCACAAGTATTGAACCCAAGTCCGAAAATCGCTCAAGGACTGTACTTCCTTCGTTACGTTCTACTAATGGGCCTTTAAAATAACCATCTCGTTCGCACGTGCCTGGAACTGGTGCTGCGAAAGTTGCCCATTGAACGACCGAATTACGTTGTTGTCTATCCATAGAGAGCGGCGCTTACGGGGAAAAAAAAAACAACAAAGCCAGTCTCTGTACGTTGCTTGTTTGAATTGTTATTTATTCGAATGAAAGACAAATTTCAGATGTCCCCGAAAGAACGAAGCTAGTGGGGGTTTTCATCGCGTGTTTTTTTAAACTACTTTCACGGCTAAGTCTTTAGACCATCAGCCGGTGTGAAAATCAGATTCGCTCGAGAAAGCTGACGAGCCAGCCTGCCATGAGAGCTTTCCATTCTAGCCGCTAGGTGCCGCCGGCTTCGCAGAAGTCGTCAATACTCCGTGACATTTACGTGGCATTGGATTGGTTTCTAAGCCCGCACCGTTCGCTGCTCTGGTCCAACGTAAGATGAAACGGCGCAACTCCTTCACACGCCTGAGGTAGGCCTCTCCCCATAAAGGCTCTATGTGCGGCATAGCCCACCTCCTCCGCACATCCTTTGGGGACGTCGGTGGACGGCCATTTAGGACCCCGCAGGAAAAACCACACCGCAGGAAACTATAGTCGCTGACAGGACAAGAACGACAAGGCGTCTCTTTCGGACGGCCTACTAGCACGCGCTCGTTGCCTTCCACCGTGCTTTGGCCGCGTATGCAAGCTCGAGATTCACGAGAGGGTTGTCGAAGGTACAGGAAGCTCGCTCTTGGACAACTGAAGTACCTCCCTGCTGCTCTCACTCTGTCAGAGACCGTAGTTGAAAAGAAGGGGACATAAAGAAATGGCTGGAGGCGCAGAAAACGCGTGCCTCTAACAGACACGGCAGAATATCCTGCGCACCGGTTCCCTGGAACCTATAAAGCCGCCGTCACACCGCTAATGCGTCGTACAGTGTGCAGACGCTGTCTGAGAGCGTCCTCGTACGACGATCCTATTGGTCATACAAAAACTGTCTTCAGACATGTTCAAACGTGGTTCCAACATGCTTGAGACGCAGATAATGGACCCAGAAGTCAGTCATGTCGAGTGCTATACTCTGTTTCACCTTATGATGTACCGCAGGAAAGGCTACAAGCGCGAGCTCCTTGCTCTAGGGCACATCTCTGCGGCACAAGCTCTCGTGCGTTAAGAACAGCTCCCAACGCTAAGAGCTCGCGCTTCTAGCCTTCTCTGCGGTACAGCATAAGGTGAAACGGAGTTAAACCCGACGCTTTAATGGCGGCGTTACGCAGCTTCTCCACACCAGGAAAACAAAACGTCTTCGAAAGCATTGTGCAGAAAGCGGGGATGTGCTTCAAAACAAGTTGGTCCTTGTACATCGCCTTCAATTTACGAAGTCGAGCGTGCTTAGAGTTAGCCGACCTTGTTCTTCGTAAATATGGGAGCTTTTGAGACTGCCGCCATATGGCTCCGTCTCTAAAAAAGGGTCTGCGGTGAACAGCGTGTATTTTGTATGATGTATGAGTTGCGTGGCTGAGACTTTAACCTCCTTGATCTGACTGGTTCACACCTGTAGTGCTGCACGGAATCGCCACTGGAAAACGGCGCTGATGCAGCTCTGACTTGCACGTGACTTTTCGCCGATGTGGTTCCACAGTGACGCACCTGACTTTTCGCCGACGCGCTGTTTCACAATGATGAGCGGCGATATGGTGTCGATGCATCGCTGCTAAAGCCCTATTCGCACGATGCGATTTTACTTGCGATTTCGCAAGTTTGACGGAAACTACCGCAGCTTCCATCACGTTTCTGTTTTTTTTTTTTTTTTTTTTGCTGCACGAGTGATGTCGCAATTGCGAAATCGCAAGTAAAGTCGCACCATGTGAATTAGGCTTTCACCAACAACTCTTCACAGCAAGATCTTTTTCAGCGCCGATTCGGCGTTGTGCTGTATGTGTGAGCAGGCCTTTAGCGTTCGTATTACAGGTATTGTCAAATGAGCCACTGCACATGGCGATTGCACCCATGCGGCCCTCGCGGTACGTATTTTGAGCGTTCGAGGAACAGTGGTTGTCGGTACCTTCAAGAAGCGCCAAGTGTGAATTTTATCAAGGGGGTTTACCGGAAATTAGAGGCGGGGACTGATATTCGCGATGCGAATGATATCACGCAGAACAAAGTCCGCAGCCTACGAGATCTCGACAACCTAAACTCCATGGGCGGTTTGTTGAGGAATGCGTGTATCTCTCCTGGAGGCTAAAACACTCGCAAAAGAGGTTTTCTTAGTCACGTGACCGGCACATAGCACGGAAATTACCTAGCGTTCCAACCGATTCCGCTCAGCAGATGTAAACCTTACCTTATGTTATTTTTAATTCTCGCTTAACACGAGCTCCTCCAAAAATAACCTTACATGCCGCTTCTCAGCTAAACAAATGAAATTAGATTCACTTACACTTCAAGCCTGTTTGTCCCTTTTTTTTCTGCGCGCAAAAGCGAACTTGATTGAAGCGAGGACGGCATTACGGCAGCCATTTGCCTGTCTCGGGGTCAACTATTTTGTGCCGCGGAGTCAAGGATGGTGCAGCTTCCACAGTTCTCTAACGCTGTCAAAGCTACTTGAGCGAGCGCGTCGCTTCGTTTGGCGTCTCCTTCGCAAGATGAAGCCACGTGCTCTCCCAGCAGCGATGAGCTGCAGCGAGGGGGGGGGGGGGGGGGGTCACTTTATCACCACCCGAAGTCCAGCCGACCCAATAATATACCCATGCATCCCCCCCCCTTCCCCTCCCCCTTGCCCCCTCCGCGCCCCAATTCATGGCCATCACAACCGAAAAACAAATTGCTGGCTACGCCACTGGCTGCAGCACTGCGGAAGCGACGCCGGTGAAGTTACCAGAAAGTCTTTCTTGAGGAGGTTTTAGCCACCGGGAAAGATACCTACCTTCACTAGCAAACCGCCCCTGGGACGCGAACATTCTGGCTCTGTTCCAAATCTTACCCGAGTAACCTGCCTTCTACGTCAGCGGGTAATATTACGTGAAATCGCGTGTAAACGATCCGCGACTCGATTTTGGAACGGCCGGGATGATCACCTCTATACTCTGCGGATTGGCTTCGTCTTGGGCTACAGCAAAAATAAAACACAGCAGCGATGTCAAAAAATAGCAGACGATCCTTTTGATCATGGAGATAGCATTTGAAGAGACGATAATATTAATGACGACGCGGTGCTTTTTGAGGTGGATCCATCAGCTCCTTTTACTCACCTTCCTTTTGAGCTGTATATTGAGATCAAAATGACTTACTCCTTGCAGTTAGACATCCAAAATTTGTTTTTATTAATCAGCGCGATCGCTGTAAGTCAAGTCACGGTGCCCTAAACGCATATATTCCAAGCATTGGAAGTTGCACCGATTATGTTTTGCAGAAATTGATTCCACACGGTGTAGCGGTACAGCGCGAGGGTGCTTTCTCAAGAATGATATGTAACTTACGTTCACTTTGACGTAAATATGATTACAATAAAATCTTTGAAACCTTCACTGCTTTACAAGTTTATCCCATCATTACACACACTCTGGGGGAAACAAAAATACCACCTTATCATTTACTGCGTTCAAACATTTTCAGCCTAGAACGTGAGGATACGGCATTCCCTCCAACGATAAGGACGAGGATGCGGAGAAGCTCCTGTTTAGGCTCGCACTCTGATAATAACAAGTATACCTTCCCGGGGAAGGTGCACGGTCTGGATGTAATGCAGTCAATTCCTGCGTTGAAAACAGCAAATCGCAATAACCATGCATGCTGCCCCTCATTCTTTGTCATTCCAAACGTCCGCCACCAAAAACCAACGGAGCAAACGAGCTTTGACGGCTGTCGGCGCAGAAAGCAGACGACGAACAGATCACGTGACGTATTTACTCGATTAGATTTGACGTTACCCCCCGATTGATAAGGGTGGCTTGAGTAATTACTCCGGAGTAAACAACCCGCTTTTGGAACGCGAGTTCTCACGTCATCGAGTAAGCTCAAGTACGTTTTGGAACGCCGCGGTACGAAACCTTTACTCCGGAGTCGGATCGAGTAAATTTAAAAAAAAACAGCCTCTGGGTCCACTTATAGCCTCCTTCATACTGAAAATGCCTGCCTAATTTCGGGCTTCCCCATGCTTTAGCGCCGTTGCGCCTGCTTCACATAATCACCGCCAGGGACGCCACCTCCCCATACAATGACGATGATGATTGTCTGCTGTGCATTGCTACTACAGCAACTTGAAAGTAAACATATTCGGTAAAAAGTAAGCTTGGTTGGGTGAGAATTAAAGTCCGAAAAATGTTGCTCCTACCAAATCTTGAAAGGAAACCCGACGTTTCGAAACCGTTTCGTGTTGATTAGAGTGCTACGGTCCATCGTGATTAAGTGATGTTGAGCAAAAAAGTAACTTTGCGTAAATTCTTCGGACGTGTACACATTTTGATGGAATATTCTATAACAAAGATACTTTGTTTGTTTTAAAGTGAGAAAAACCACGATCAAGCGGAATTAGACAACACTGAGAGCCAATGCATGGTGTCAAAGCCGTCTTGTAGGGATACCGGAACTGGGTGGAGCTGAAAACAACGACGCGTCCGAAGCGAGGTAGCAAGCATGTGTCTCGAACATCGGCTGTACGACACTCCGATGGGTCGAACGTCGGATCGGATAACTTTGTCACGCATGTTTCTCGCGCTTGAATCGCAGCACTCTAATCAATGACTCTGCAATCAACCTTTTGCTCTTTAGGTCCCCCCCTTCCCTTTTTCTTTTCTTTTTAGTCCGCTCTTTCGTTTTTGACGTGCGGGCTTCGTTTCCCAGCGGTCCTCGCTTTAGTGCTGCCAGCGGGCGTTGCCTTTAAATCCCATTCGCTCGTTTTGTATCCCAGTTCGTTTCCCCATGGGGGAAAATGTCAGAGAGGGAGCTTCCCAAAATAGCAGCGGGGGCATAAAACAGCGCCGTGCGTGGGAGCTCGGAAGTACGGACGGGTTGCGGGCGGAAGTTGACTCCGGTGCCCGCACTTGGAGCCCGCTCCGTGGCGCTCGACACCTCGCGCCTGTCACTTTGCCGCTTCGCAAAGCGGGACTCGGTCCCCAGGACACTTACCTCGCCTTCACTTCCCGGCATCAGAGCCGCGCTCACACGGCTAATCCATCGTACGAAAGGCAGTCTGTAGACACTGCCATGCATTTTTTTTTCTCGTATGACGCATCATTGGTCACACAAAGACAGTCTACAGACAGGTTCGAAGTATAGACCAACGTTACTAGAACTCTCAGTTGGGAAACTCACCGCTGAAACCTGGGCCGCTGGCGTCCACCGAGACCGAGCTAAATACGACAACAGCGCCACTCTGTATCATTTGTCTTAACTGTGGTCACCTGGAGCTTTTAGAAAACATGTTTTTGCGTAAAAATCAACGGAAAGAAACTCTTTTTGTAGTAACTTTGATTGGAGTTTAGTACGAAATGAAGGGCGGGTGTTGTTTTCTAAAGTCTTTAGTTTGCAAGTTTTGCAGTACAATTAATATTGTTTTTTATACAACCGCGCCTCAGCGGTGATTTCAGGTAGCGCGTCCCGAGCTTGGCGCATATTAACCTCGGTAGTAATCCGCGGCGCGTCCGCTTGGGAATCGGGGGTGGCACCCCTGAAGCCCCTTCCACGCCATCTCTTTTGGGCCTATATTGGCCGAATGAAACCAAAATGGAAGTGACGTGCAGTTCCTCGCGTGGCCGCTGCGGGAGAAGTGGCGGCGTTGTGATCGCCTTTAGCTCGGTTCTCGAGTATGGATCGGTGCCACTCTTTCTGAACAGTCTCTAATACCCCATTCACACGGCAGCGCAAAGGTACCTTTAGCTTAGGTCCCTTAGCTAAAGGTACCTGTAGTAAACGGCGTTCTTGATCACACGATAAATAAACGGAGCACTTTAGGTTGATGTCGATTGCATTCCAGCTTAACCGCGAGAGTAGCACGTGATAAATAAGTATTCTTCGAAATCGGTTTGACGCGAAATTTTTTTTATTATTGGATGTGAAATATTATTTCTGTCTGCTTTTGCGGCACTTTACTTATTTCTGTCTGCTTTTGCGGCACTTTACGCACCTAAATGAGTCTTGCTTTAAAACGTCTTACCCGTCTGGCCACACTGGCCCAAAACCATCTGCGTTTACGAGTTTGCATTGCGAGGTGGGCGACCTTTTTATGTTTACCAGCTACATTTTCTTGCAAAGTTCTCACTGAAGTAGCTAAATAGTGCCCGGCAGAAACGAACCACGAAAGAGTCTCGCGGTTACGCCATTCGCACGATCGAAAGGGATGGACGACGACGAAGATAAAGGGTCCTGGGCGAGAGAGTCGGGCGACTCGTCTACAACCTCCACAAAGAGCTCGCAGTCGTCCAGCGCGTTCGGGTTCGTAGCAGACATTGTTTTCCACGTGCCGCCGCTGCTACCTGCTAGCTAGAGTATGTGTTCATCATTATTGTATTATTCCATCACATTTGTGTTCACAATCATTTCATAATTTGATACTTATATATATTCAATTTGTTATAATGCCTTAAACAAGATATATTTATATACATGTGATATTATTTTGAGTTCGTGGGTCCGAGGCTACTCCCTGTAGCTGTTAAGGGAGCTCGGCGAGCTCCGTTTAACACAGGACCTCCCTTAGCGAAAGGGACCTTTATGCGCCGTGTGATCACGATCTCCAGCTCCCTTTACGACAGGTACCTAGGCTAAAGGTACCTTTACGCTGCCGTGTGATTTAGGTATAAGGCAGTTTCCCAACTAAGTGGTTTATACCCAATTCACACGGCAGCGTTAAGGTACCTTTAGCTTAGGTCCCTTAGTTGAAGGGACCTGTAGTAAACGGCGGTCTTGATCACACGATAAATAAACTACACTGTAAATAAACGGAGCTAACGGAGCACTTTAGGTTGATGTCGATTGGATTCCAGCTAACCGCGAGAGGAGCACGTGATAAATAAGTATTCCGCAAAATCGGTTTGACGCGCAGTTTTTTTTTTTTTTTGTGATTGGATCTGAAATATCACATTTAAAACCGAAATATTATTTCTGTCTGCTTTTGCGGTACTTAATTTTTTTCTCTAAGTCTAAGGGCGCATCTAAATGAGTCTTGCTTTAAAACGTCCGATCCGTCTGGCCACACTGGCCCTAAATCATCTGCGTTTACGAGTTTGCATTGCGAGGTGGGCGACCTTTTTATGTTTAGCAGCTAAATTTTCTTGCAAAGTTCTCATTGAAGTAGCTAAATCGTGCCCGGCAGAAACGAACCGCGACGGAGTCTCACGGTTACGCTAGTCACGCGATTGAAAGGGATGGACGACGACGAAGATAAAGGGTCCTGGGCGGGAGACTCGGGCGACTCGTCTACAATCTCGAAAAAGAGTTCACAGTGGTCCATCGCGTTCGGGTTCGTAGCAGACATTTGGTCTGTTCGATTCGCCTGAACTGGCTGAACTAGTTCAGCAGTGCAAGAACTGGCGCATTCGATTCAGCCGGAAATTGCACGACCGCTGCACTGGCGCGTTCGATTCATCCCAGTTCTGAACGAGTTCAGACCCAGTTCCTCAAAATCTTGCACCGGCTCCGGAGTCAGTTCAGCGTCCGTGCAGAAGCAGACGACAAGAGCAGACGGCGACTGCAGACGACACTCCTCGTCCGTCTCTGCTCGCGGTGCAATTTTTCGCAGCTTTTGCTCAAATGTCTGCGATGTTTAACAATAACGCCGATGCGGAGGTTGCGTTTCCTCTCATTTATAATAATAACGTAGCCGCGGTGGACGCGGAATTGAGATAATAAATTAATAACCGAAGGTAGGAATTTGCTTGATTATGATATTCTGAAAGCGTTTTAGGCACCTGCTCGCTTAGGTTTGGCTCCCTGTGGTAAGTGTTGAAATACTGTAAACGACTAAATTTTCACGGGCTCAAATTTTCGCGAATCGGGCCAAACCTGAAAATTTGAAATTATTCGCGGGTTCAAATTTTCGCGAATCGAATGTAGCTTCCGCAGCGTTTACATATTGCCCGAATTGTTCGCGGGACGTATTTTTCGCGAATCGTAGGCAATTCGCGAAATTCGCGAAATGTAGGTCCTCGCGAAAAATTAGTCGTTTACAGTATTGGCTCACGTAAATTATTTCTTTTTGATGCTATGTGGGGATCCACAGTGTTGATATTCTTCCTTACAGACACGGGAAAGGTATTGCACTCTTGATAGTCCCCGCCTTCAGTTGCTCTTGGATGCATACTGACGACTCCGATACATTGCAGAGGTCTGGGATTTAGTACATTGGCCCTCGCATGCCCCGTAGCTGAGCATAATACTGCATGCTTTGTCCGCTGGTATCT
This sequence comes from Ixodes persulcatus, assembly GCA_013358835.2. Taxonomy (NCBI): domain Eukaryota; kingdom Metazoa; phylum Arthropoda; class Arachnida; order Ixodida; family Ixodidae; genus Ixodes; species Ixodes persulcatus. The sequence goes on along the minus strand of JABSTQ010001657.1, from coordinate 201,145 downwards.
TTGGACGTTCACTAACGGGCCTGGGAAAAACGTCGAGAATGGGCATTGGCTTGGTAGTTCCACGCAGTTCTTTCTTGAGAATCAGAAAACGCTTCAGATTGACGCCAAAGTTACGGTCGGTAACTGTCTTGGTTAAAACGCTATCGTCAGACCTAGCTTCGTCTTCGAGGTGACCGGTACCGACCGCCAGCTGCCGCCAGTGACTCCAGACGCAAAATCATAATGATGCCGCAAACCTATCGGCGAAATGCGAAACTCGAGAGACTTGGAATGAATCTACTATTGCTGAATGAATGTGAAGGACACGAACGCTTATGGAAACGACAGGAACCGAACGGCCGTTAAAAATGCAGACAGAAACACATTTCGTGCAGAAAACGTTTTTAGTACACTCGAATAAAAAATATTCACAGAAAAGATTCCGTTATTATACTTTAAAACTAAGGAAACACGAATGGTTTCATCAAACCGCGACTAATTAAATGTAACATACAGCGTGGCTATGAGCTCGCGGTTCTAGCCTTCGCTACGGTACAACATAAGGTGAAACGAAGTATAGTTGTTCCGCGCCGCCGCGGAGGGCGCTGAGGTGTGAGCACCGTGGGTATGAGGTCTCTCCTATAGGCCACGGTGTCGGGGGCGTAGCTTGCTCGCCTTTTTCGCGGTGTGGTGGTGGTGTGCGGTCAGTGCTGGCCTCATGTTTTGCTTTCGTGCTGCGTCGATCACAGGTGCCACAATCGTGCACGAAGATGAGCATTAAAGGGCCTCTGACACGCCAAAAAAAATATTTTTTTTTTTCACGCTACGTTGCAATGGCATATCAGGACATTACAAAAAAATTGTTTCACTATAGAGTTGTATTTTTTTTATAAAAAATAGAAATACGAGGCCCAATTCAAAGTTCCCGCCGTGCACTGTGACGTAACAGTGTACCGCAAGGTGTCGGGGCGGTCAGAAGGAGGCATCGAGCTACGTCACTAAAAGTGGGTTAACCGCAACGTTATTAGATTAACTCAGTTACGGAACTGTTCATAGACGCTGCATGCACGAACAGTACCCCCCCTCACTCACCACGACTCGCCCAGATTCGCTCGACGCGCCGCCGGACGGCTGCTTTGGTAACTGAATCGGGATACGTTCGTTTCAACGTGACTAGAAACATAAAAACCAACGAAAAAAACTCTTTTTGTAGTAACGTTTATGGAGATTAGTACAAAAAGGCGGCGGGTGATGTTTTCTAAAATTTTTAGTTTTCAAGGTTTCGCAGCACAATTAATATTGGTTTTATACAACCATGCCTCAGCGGGGATTTCAGGTAGCGCGTCCCGACCTAGGCGCATTTTAACTGTGGGGGTATTTCGCGGCGCGTCCGCTAGGGAGACGGGGGTGGAACCCTGTAACCCGATTGAAGCCAAAAATAGATGTCACGTGCAGTTCCTAGAGTGACCGCTGCGGGAGAAATGGCGGCGTTGTGATCGCCATTAGCGCTTCAGCTGTGCTCTTTAGAATGCACAGTTATGAAACGAAAATAAAGATGGCGCTCCGAATGACTCTAGGCGGATTGAGGAGTGAGGGGGGTACCCCCTCCGCGGGAGTTCCACAACTGAGGTAATCTAGTAACGTTGGTTAACCGGAAGTCGCGTGAGTTTCACTCCTCGTGCACCTCGTGCTCTCCGCGACCGTGCCTAAGACTTTTTTTTTTTTTTATTATTCTGCTCTTCGTACGAGCGATCGTAGAAAAAGAAGTTTCAGTTCCACTAGCTCTTCATCCCTGCACCGTTGGTTAGTTTGGGTGCTGTAAAATTTGAGGACGAAGAGTCAGTGGATCGACGTGATGGAGGTCAATGATGAAAGCGTTGCGAGTACAAGCCAGTGTACGAGTGCATGCCGTCAGTCCGATAATACAGGGCTATACTGGGCGCAAACAAGCTATCAAGTTTTGAAAAAAAAATTTAGAACGCTCGCAGAATTAGGATTGCTAGCATACGACACGCCCGATCGCATTGCTGAAGGTTGAGACACCGAGGTCGTTGAATCATCGGATACTCTCCAGGCTGTAGATGCCTGCCGTCTAAAGAATACGAACTGGTGAGTGTACCAAGTACAAGTAAACGTCGAGCACAAAGTACGTATTTTGTCTAGAGCATGAGTAGAACTTGTTTACTGGGTGCTCATGCGGCCGATGTATGTCCTCAGAAATGCATGCAGTGTGATCTCTTCTTCAGTTGCTGAAATACCGGGACAGTCCCTCACACAGCACCTTCTAGGCATTGTAGTTATCACGTCAATTCACTGACTCCGCTTCTTCTACCTTTACAGCAACATAAGCGATGAAAATCAAATAAAAGAAACCTTGTCTGCTTGGATCGCTCGTGGAGGTACGGAGAATAACAAAAATATTAAAAAATATTACACGCGCTCGCGGTAAGCACGAGGAGGGATACAACTCACGTGACTTCCGGCGATGCCTCCTTCTGACCGCCCCGACACCTTGCGGTACACTGTTACGTCACAGTGCACGGTGGGAACTTTGAATTGGGCCTCGTATTTCTATTTTTTATAAACAAAATACGCAACTCTATAGTGAAACAATTTTTTTGTAATGTCCTGATATGCCATTGCAACGTTTAGCATGAAAAAAAAATATATTTTTTTTGGCGTGTCAGAGGCCCTTTAACCCGAAGAAGTTATGCAATAAGGATGGGAAGACGTGCTTCGGTCCCAACTGCAATCGGGGTACCGAACTGCGCAGGCGAGTGTCCTGTTTAAGGAGCTGTGCAACGATATTCAATTGGAATGTTTTCACTTTACACGAGCTTACTGGCACTATGGGACTCAAGGATACTCGCATGCAATGCCACTGGCCAAGAAACTCCTTTGTTGCGGTGTAATTTCAAGGACAAAAGCGATCATTTCATTCAATCTCTCCCTTGCAAAATTCGATGACGTAACGCGGGGATCGCAGTACACCCGTATGACGATATTTGAATGCGGTTCATAGATTGGACCCGAGCATTGCGTGGGCACTCGATTTAGGCCCGTGATAATTGATAGCTCGAGAAGCATCGAGTAGTGGCCCGTGTCCATCGCTGCAACGACGACAATAGCCGAGCCATAACCATGTCTGGAACTCAGCGCGTGTCCTGTGCTTTGCCAACCCCAGCGCGTGGCTATGATCAACATTGGCGGCATATAATCGGCTCCAGATCACGTGGCCGCTTGTTCTGGCTGCGAGTGAGGGCGTGAACGCTGCTCGTTGTTTTTTTAATTTTTTTCTGGGACTTCTAAGCGTCGGGTGAAAAACTAAGGCTGTTTCATAGGTCATTAACGTCAGGGATCCGTTCTAAGCGGTATTTGGCAAAGTAAAAAAATTGTTGCATAGCCCCTTTAAAGCTCCATGGAATGACGCTCGCCTGGAGCAGTGGCGTCGTGCAATCCCGAGGGCCGATCACAAGTTACTACCTAGTCTCCTCATCTCGTTGACCAAGTGAAGACCAAGCTTGACAGTCTAATTTCTGTCGAAGACTGGGAATGCGAAGATGTCTGACAGAAAAGGCTCAAGAAACCAGGCTGTGGACTGCATGCTATATTATGTAACTGGGTTTTTGAGCATGAAAATAAAAAAAAAGCTACACGCTGCCCTACATGCCGATCCGCTTTCAGCATCGACAAGACACTTCTACTGAGCGCACTGACAAACGTGAACAACAGAGGAGGCGTTATGCACCCCGACAAGAAATTTTCCAGCTACTGAAGAAAGCGGAACAGTTATTCGTGGAAAATAAAAGCCACCAGACTGTTACTGGGACACAAACGACAGTGTTCTTGACACATGCACAATAACGTTTCCATGCAGTGAACAGAAAGAAGAAACAATTGCCCAGTTGCTCTACTACTACTTCAGCATGTGAATGCGACAACACTGTAAGCATATTAGGATGAGTAGGAACAAACAAGCTCAAGAAATAAAGAAATCAGCAAAGCAGCGCTCGTCTTAGTTTAAGGGCATACAAGAGCCGCGGGGGGGGGGGGGGGGGGGGGGGGAGGGCAAAACGTTTGTCTATACCCTGTTGGGACCGAGCGGTTGACCCTGGTTGGTGGTGTGTCGACTCATGCCAGGCACGGGAGCGGGAGTGGGGGCAGGAGACTGGAGCCGATCAGCGGTAACGAACTGTACAGTATGTACAGATTTAATTACATCCTATGTACAGGTTAGGCGGATGATCGCAGCAGCGTTCATCGAGGTTGCGAGTTCCAGCAAAAGAGAAAAAGAACACCACGCTCTTGCGCGCGCTCTTGCACCAGACCGTTTTCTTTTTCGTTGTCTTGCTACCCCCAGGCAGCTCGAGGCTGCAGGTGCGTCCTTTGTCCGGGACGTTCAAAACTACGCCAGATGAGTAGACTTCCCGCCGCTGCCAGTTCTGTCGGGGCAGCCGAGGCAGTTCCTTTCTTTCATGCCTCGGGAAAACGAGGGCGCAAGGTGTGGCCGGTCCATCTCGCCGATCGCCGATACTTGGTGATGAAGCCGGACGCCCGCAGGGATACAACAGCTCCTCCGCCGACGGGTAAACGGTCTTGAGGTTGAGGGGTCTGCAACCGCTCTGCCGAAAGCCGATGGCTCGCTGCTGTCCTCCAGGCCCCAGAATCGGCGCTGCTACTTTTTCACCTCTCAAACGTGCAAGCAGCGCATGAATCACGGAATCACAAAACATCACACAACAGAAATCAGCAAGCATTCACCTCGCCCGGAAATTCGCCAAGTAAAGATCACCCTAATTAATCTCACTGTCATCAAATTCTGCCGTCCGAGCGCGGCTGACCCACCAAACAAGACATCGAGAAAGCACTAAAACACTAGAATTGCTAGAAATCTCCCAAGGCTTTATAGCGTCTGTACAACCCCTTTCAATACATGCGACTGAGAGTGTCTGCATTCGAGTTCAGCTTCCCCCGCTTGTATGTTACTCGGAAGTTAAACTCCTGAAGTGCTAAGCTCCACCTTAGCAGCCGTCCGTTTTTGGCGACATTTGCTGCAGCCAGGTCAGGGGACAGTGGTCCGTCTCAAAGGTGAATGGAGCTCCCGCCAGGTAACAAGACAACTTTTGTGCGGCCCAGACTAGACAAGCACACTCCTTTTCGGAGGCGCTATACGCCTCCTCCCGTGTTGTCAGCTTGCGGCTCGCGTAGAGAATGGGATGCTCTTCGTCCCCTTCTTTTTGGCACAGAACAACCCCCATGCCCCGGTCACTTGCATCGCACTGCACAAAGAATGGCTGATCATAATCAGGTGCTCTTAGCACCGGCCGCTCGGTGAGCGCCTTCTTTAGGCTCTGGAAAGCCTGCTCCTTTTTTTCGTCCCACCCGACTTTGTTGGGCTCGTTCTTCCTGAGAGCATCAGTGAGGGGACTGGCTACCTGAGAATAGTTCGGGACATATCGCTGGTAATAGCCAGTCAAGCCCAGAAACGAACGAATCTGCGTCTTTGTTTCGGGTCTAGGGAAGCTCCCAACGGCTGCTACTTTAATCTCTGAGGGTCGCCGACAGCCCTGTCCGATTACATGCCCCAGGTAGGTCACCTCCGCTCGCCCCAGCTGGCATTTTTCTGCCTTTACTGTAAGGCCTGCTTCGCGTAGCCTGCGAACACTTCCCGCAGGTGCGAAACGTGTTCTTGCCACGTTGCTGAAAAGATCGCGATATCGTCCAGATATGGCAGTGCGAACGTGTTAGTTCCACGAAGAACGCTGTCCATGAGCTTTGAAAAGCAAAACGGGGCGTTCTTGAGCCCGAAGCTGAGCATCAATGGGCGGAACGTTCCAAGTGGGGAAATGAACGCCGCATACCTGCTTGCCCGCTCTGTCAGGGGCACTTGCCAATATCCACGAATCAAATCCAGCGTGGAGATGTACCTAGCGGCACTGACTCGTTCTACCCTCTCCTCTATGTTAGGGATAGGGTACGTTGATCTCGGGTGATCGTGTTGAGTCTACGATAGTCTATGCAAGGGCGGGGGTCTTTGCCCGGCACCTCCACCAGTATGAGTGGAGAGGTGTAGTCGCTCTCGGCGGCCTCGATAACCCCGAGCCTGAGCATGCGTTCGATCTCTTCAGCTAGTATGTCTCTCCGTCTTGGAGAGACCCTGTACGCCTTCGATCGCACTGGAGTACTCTCGGTGAGCTCAATATCGTGGCACACGAGATCAGTACGGCCAGGTCGATCGGAAAACAACCCCTCAAACTCACTGATCACTTTGCGCAGATCGCTCAGCTGGTCCTCAGTAAGAACGTCGGTCTTTACTGCCTTGGCTATGACGGTGTCTACATCATACTCTCCCCTCTTCCCCTCCCATGTAGGAATCTCCGTGGGGACTTCCTCTGGGGTGTTCCAAGCAAGGCTAACTATCTCTTTCCTCCCCACATAAGGTTTTAACAGGTTACAGTGATATATCCGTACTTTCTTTCGTTTCCCCCCGACTCTACAGCGTAGTTCGTCTCAGAGAGCTTTTGCAGCACTTTGGCTGGACCTTCCCACTGCACCTCTAACTTGTTTTTCTTGGAAACCCTCAGCAGCATCACTTGGTCTCCTACTTCAAACTTACGCTCCCTGGCTCCCCTGTCATAGTAGAGTTTCGCCTTCGCCTGCGCCCGCTGCATGTTCGCCTCAACTACTTCCTGTGTCTTATGCATGCGATCTAAGAGCTTCAACACGTACTCCACCACAGTCGGGTCTTCCCCTTGGCCTTCCCACGACTCACGCAACATGCGTAGTGGCGAGCGCAGCGAACGCCCATACACAAGCTCGGCCGGGCTGAAACCCGTGGCCTCATGTGGCACTGTGCGCAATGCGAACATGGTTGCCGGAAGACACGCCTCCCAATCTACTTTCTGCTCGAAGCACAGCGCGCGCAGAACTCGTTTGAAAACTGAATGCCGTTTCTCTACGGCGTTTGATTGAGGGTGGTACACGGAGCTATGCACAACACGAATGCCACATTTCTCCAAAAATGTGTTCGTGAGGGCGCTAGTGAAAACACTACCCTGGTCTGATTGGATTTCAGCGGGAAATCCAATCCTCGCAAACACAGACAGCAGCGCGTCCACGATCTCGGCTGAACTCAACTCTTTCAGAGGACATGCCTCTGGGAACTTCGTCGCGGGACAAAGTAGCGTCAATACATACTTGTACCCTGACTTGCTCACTGGCAGTGGACCTACCGTATCTATGACCAGGCGGCGAAAAGGCTCTGTGATCAGCGGCACTAGTCTCAGCGGTGCTTTGTTCTTCTCGTGCGGCTTCCCCACACGCTGACACGCGTCGCACGACCGTACAAAGTTTTCCGCGTCGCGGAAGCAGCCTGGCCAGTAGTACTCTTGTAACAGCCGGTCCTTCGTTTTCTTAATGCCGAGGTGACCTGACCAAGAGCTCCCATGAGACAACTCTAAGAGGTCCGAGCGGTACTTCTGGGGCACGACCAGTTGGTCGAGAACCCTGCCCTTACGATCTTTGTAATGGCGGTAGAGTACCCCTGCCTTGATCTGATACGAGACGTTCCGTCTGCTTATGCCATCTTTGGCGGTATCATGCAGTACTGTAAGGCTCGGATCACTCTGTTGTTGCTCAATGAGAAGCTCTCGGTCAACCTGTAGCAAGGCATGAAAGCTACGCGACGAAGGGGAGAGTACGAGTCCCCCCTCGTCCCCCGTTTCGCAGACAGGCACAATCTTTCCCTCTTCTACCTCCGCCGCGGTATCGCTTCTCGCGAGTTTCCCGGTTTCCCCGGCGGCGCTCCCGTGTCGCGTTGACCCCATTTTGTCCGTAGAAGTGGTCTCCGCATTGTCGGAGGAAGAGGGCCCGTCCGAAGTTGACTGACAGCTCGGTGGAACTTCATCCTCACTCCGACACACCACTTCCGCGGCTATTTGGCGCGCCCTGGCTCTCGTTAGCGCCTGCACCTTCCTTTCGCTAAACACTAGGCCCCTTTTCCGCAGCATCTGATCGGATTTGTTTGAAAACAAATAGGGGCAGCTGAGCGGCAGATTGCGGGAAACCGCGGCCTCGGTCTCCAGCTTCCCAAAGGGACCTTCTACACTAACGCGAGCAATGGGGAGGCAGACCTTTTGATCTTCGACTGCCTGCTTAATCCATGCACATTCCCCCGTGTAGTCATCTGGCCATACCAGAGACGGGTGCATGACATCGATGGTTGCTGCGCAGTCGCGAAGAACTCGGCACGGGCTACCATTGACTCTTAAGTCGTGTACGTAAGGCTCTAGAAGCCTCCGGTTCTCCTCGTCATCGACGTAGTGAAACACCACTTTTGGCTTCCGACATCCCGCCGCGATGTGCCCGCTCTCCTGGCAGTTATAGCACACCGGCGGTTTGCGCTTTTCAAACGACTTCTCTCTTTCGGGTTTCCCCTTCTCACTGGATCTCGACTCTTTTGAGACGTCTTCGCTCGGAAGCTTTTGTTCAGGTTGCCTACCTTCCCCATTACGTTTCCCGGCCTTTGCCGCAGGCCATTTGCCGGTTCCGTCGGGCTTCTAGGTTCCCCTCTGGCTTCCCTCTCGAGCGGACGCTCCTCTCCAGCTTTTCTACGTGAAGCGTATTCCTCGGCCAGCTCCCCCGCTCTCTCGACGGTGTTCACGTCAGGCTTGTCTTGAAGCCAGAACCTCACCGCGTCAGGGAGGCAACGGTAGAACTGCTCAAGGGCTACGCATTCCACTACCTTATCGTGCTCTCCGTACACATCGGCGCTTTTTAGCCACTCGATTAAGTTTGCCCGCAGGTCGTACGCGAGCTCCGGGTATCCTTGTTCTGGCTTCTTACGCATGCTACGGAATCGCTGACGAAAGGCCTCTGTGGTCAGGCGGTACTTTCGGAGCAGACTCGCCTTCACCTTCTCATACACTTCAGCGTCCTCCTTGCTCAGACGCGCGACAACGTCCGCGGCTTCACACGGGAGGAGCGTCAGCAGTCTCTGTGACCAAGTTTCGCGTCTGAAACCCAGTTTTTCGCAGTACGCTCAAAATTCACCAAAAAGAGGCCAATATCCTCACCTACTTTGAACGGCTGCATCAGTTTAGACATTTTGAAACTCTCGACCTTCCTTTGACTTGACCCCTCTGAGCTAGCCCGCCCGCTGTCGAGCTGCTCCAACTCGAGTCTCCGAAGCTCGAGTTCCTTTTCTTTCAAGTCAAGTTCCCTCCTTCAGTCATGGTTTCTCTTCTCTACTTCTTCCCAGCTCTCAATGATCTCCTCATTTTCAAGATCTAAAGCCCGAATCTTATCAATGAGTTGCTGTTTTTTATGGTTCTTACTACTTCTAATCCCAGTTCCTCTGATAGCTGAATCAGTTCCGGTTTCTTCAATTTCGCCCACTCCATGTCTACCGTGAATGCCACCCACGCTCGGAATATCCCTCTACTGAGAAGTACTCTAATGTCACGCTTCTTCAGTAGCCACTTAGGTACCCAAATGTCACCGATAAATTCCTAGCTATAAGGAACGACACTTGGCGAACCTCCGAACGAAAATGGACACCCACCCACCTCCGATGTCCGACGCATGTGACCCGATCTCCACCGCTGCCTACCAGTTGTTGGGACCGAGCGTTTGACCCTGGTTGGTGGTGTGTCGACTCATGCCAGGCACGGGAGCGGGAGTGGGGGCAGGAGACTGGGAGCCGATCAGCGGTAACGAACTGTACAGTATGTACAGATTTAATTACATCCTATGTACAGGTTAGGCGGATGATCGTCAGCAGCGTTCATCGAGGTTGCGAGTTCCAGCAAAAGAGAAAAAGAACACCACGCTCTTGCGCGCGCTCTTGCACCAGACCGTTTTCTTTTTCGTTGTCTTGCTACCCCCAGGCAGCTCGAGGCTGCAGGTGCGTCCTTTGTCCGGGACGTTCAAAACTACGCCAGATGAGTAGACTTCCCGCCGCTGCCAGTTCTGTCGGGGCAGCCGAGGCAGTTCCTTTCTTTCATGCCTCGGGAAAACGAGGGCGCAAGGTGTGGCCGGTCCATCTCGCCGATCGCCGATACTTGGTGATGAAGCCGGACGCCCGCAGGGATACAACAGCTCCTCCGCCGACGGGTAAACGGTCTTGAGGTTGAGGGGTCTGCAACCGCTCTGCCGAAAGCCGATGGCTCGCTGCTGTCCTCCAGGCCCCAGAATCGGCGCTGCTACTTTTTCACCTCTCAAACGTGCAAGCAGCGCATGAATCACGGAATCACAAAACATCACACAACAGAAATCAGCAAGCATTCACCTCGCCCGGAAATTCGCCAAGTAAAGATCACCCTAATTAATCTCACTGTCATCAAATTCTGCCGTCCGAGCGCGGCTGACCCACCAAACAAGACATCGAGAAAGCACTAAAACACTAGAATTGCTAGAAATCTCCCAAGGCTTTATAGCGTCTGTACAACCCCTTTCAATACATGCGACTGAGAGTGTCTGCATTCGAGTTCAGCTTCCCCCGCTTGTATGTTACTCGGAAGTTAAACTCCTGAAGTGCTAAGCTCCACCTTAGCAGCCGTCCGTTTTTTGGCGACATTTGCTGCAGCCAGGTCAGGGGACAGTGGTCCGTCTCAAAGGTGAATGGAGCTCCCGCCAGGTAACAAGACAACTTTTGTGCGGCCCAGACTAGACAAGCACACTCCTTTTCGGAGGCGCTATACGCCTCCTCCCGTGTTGTCAGCTTGCGGCTCGCGTAGAGAATGGGATGCTCTTCGTCCCCTTCTTTTTGGCACAGAACAACCCCCATGCCCCGGTCACTTGCATCGCACTGCACAAAGAATGGCTGATCATAATCAGGTGCTCTTAGCACCGGCCGCTCGGTGAGCGCCTTCTTTAGGCTCTGGAAAGCCTGCTCCTTTTTTTCGTCCCACCCGACTTTGTTGGGCTCGTTCTTCCTGAGAGCATCAGTGAGGGGACTGGCTACCTGAGAATAGTTCGGGACATATCGCTGGTAATAGCCAGTCAAGCCCAGAAACGAACGAATCTGCGTCTTTGTTTCGGGTCTAGGGAAGCTCCCAACGGCTGCTACTTTAATCTCTGAGGGTCGCCGACAGCCCTGTCCGATTACATGCCCCAGGTAGGTCACCTCCGCTCGCCCCAGCTGGCATTTTTCTGCCTTTACTGTAAGGCCTGCTTCGCGTAGCCTGCGAAACACTTCCCGCAGGTGCGAAACGTGTTCTTGCCACGTTGCTGAAAAGATCGCGATATCGTCCAGATATGGCAGTGCGAACGTGTTAGTTCCACGAAGAACGCTGTCCATGAGCTTTGAAAAGCAAAACGGGGCGTTCTTGAGCCCGAAGCTGAGCATCAATGGGCGGAACGTTCCAAGTGGGGAAATGAACGCCGCATACCTGCTTGCCCGCTCTGTCAGGGGCACTTGCCAATATCCACGAATCAAATCCAGCGTGGAGATGTACCTAGCGGCACTGACTCGTTCTACCCTCTCCTCTATGTTAGGGATAGGGTACGTTTGATCTCGGGTGATCGTGTTGAGTCTACGATAGTCTATGCAAGGGCGGGGGTCTTTGCCCGGCACCTCCACCAGTATGAGTGGAGAGGTGTAGTCGCTCTCGGCGGCCTCGATAACCCCGAGCCTGAGCATGCGTTCGATCTCTTCAGCTAGTATGTCTCTCCGTCTTGGAGAGACCCTGTACGCCTTCGATCGCACTGGAGTACTCTCGGTGAGCTCAATATCGTGGCACACGAGATCAGTACGGCCAGGTCGATCGGAAAACAACCCCTCAAACTCACTGATCACTTTGCGCAGATCGCTCAGCTGGTCCTCAGTAAGAACGTCGGTCTTTACTGCCTTGGCTATGACGGTGTCTACATCATACTCTCCCCTCTTCCCCTCCCATGTAGGAATCTCCGTGGGGACTTCCTCTGGGGTGTTCCAAGCAAGGCTAACTATCTCTTTCCTCCCCACATAAGGTTTTAACAGGTTACAGTGATATATCCGTACTTTCTTTCGTTTCCCCCCGACTCTACAGCGTAGTTCGTCTCAGAGAGCTTTTGCAGCACTTTGGCTGGACCTTCCCACTGCACCTCTAACTTGTTTTTCTTGGAAACCCTCAGCAGCATCACTTGGTCTCCTACTTCAAACTTACGCTCCCTGGCTCCCCTGTCATAGTAGAGTTTCGCCTTCGCCTGCGCCCGCTGCATGTTCGCCTCAACTACTTCCTGTGTCTTATGCATGCGATCTAAGAGCTTCAACACGTACTCCACCACAGTCGGGTCTTCCCCTTGGCCTTCCCACGACTCACGCAACATGCGTAGTGGCGAGCGCAGCGAACGCCCATACACAAGCTCGGCCGGGCTGAAACCCGTGGCCTCATGTGGCACTGTGCGCAATGCGAACATGGTTGCCGGAAGACACGCCTCCCAATCTACTTTCTGCTCGAAGCACAGCGCGCGCAGAACTCGTTTGAAAACTGAATGCCGTTTCTCTACGGCGTTTGATTGAGGGTGGTACACGGAGCTATGCACAACACGAATGCCACATTTCTCCAAAAATGTGTTCGTGAGGGCGCTAGTGAAAACACTACCCTGGTCTGATTGGATTTCAGCGGGAAATCCAATCCTCGCAAACACAGACAGCAGCGCGTCCACGATCTCGGCTGAACTCAACTCTTTCAGAGGACATGCCTCTGGGAACTTCGTCGCGGGACAAAGTAGCGTCAATACATACTTGTACCCTGACTTGCTCACTGGCAGTGGACCTACCGTATCTATGACCAGGCGGCGAAAAGGCTCTGTGATCAGCGGCACTAGTCTCAGCGGTGCTTTGTTCTTCTCGTGCGGCTTCCCCACACGCTGACACGCGTCGCACGACCGTACAAAGTTTTCCGCGTCGCGGAAGCAGCCTGGCCAGTAGTACTCTTGTAACAGCCGGTCCTTCGTTTTCTTAATGCCGAGGTGACCTGACCAAGAGCTCCCATGAGACAACTCTAAGAGGTCCGAGCGGTACTTCTGGGGCACGACCAGTTGGTCGAGAACCCTGCCCTTACGATCTTTGTAATGGCGGTAGAGTACCCCTGCCTTGATCTGATACGAGACGTTCCGTCTGCTTATGCCATCTTTGGCGGTATCATGCAGTACTGTAAGGCTCGGATCACTCTGTTGTTGCTCAATGAGAAGCTCTCGGTCAACCTGTAGCAAGGCATGAAAGCTACGCGACGAAGGGGAGAGTACGAGTCCCCCCTCGTCCCCCGTTTCGCAGACAGGCACAATCTTTCCCTCTTCTACCTCCGCCGCGGTATCGCTTCTCGCGAGTTTCCCGGTTTCCCCGGCGGCGCTCCCGTGTCGCGTTGACCCCATTTTGTCCGTAGAAGTGGTCTCCGCATTGTCGGAGGAAGAGGGCCCGTCCGAAGTTGACTGACAGCTCGGTGGAACTTCATCCTCACTCCGACACACCACTTCCGCGGCTATTTGGCGCGCCCTGGCTCTCGTTAGCGCCTGCACCTTCCTTTCGCTAAACACTAGGCCCCTTTTCCGCAGCATCTGATCGGATTTGTTTGAAAACAAATAGGGGCAGCTGAGCGGCAGATTGCGGGAAACCGCGGCCTCGGTCTCCAGCTTCCCAAAGGGACCTTCTACACTAACGCGAGCAATGGGGAGGCAGACCTTTTGATCTTCGACTGCCTGCTTAATCCATGCACATTCCCCCGTGTAGTCATCTGGCCATACCAGAGACGGGTGCATGACATCGATGGTTGCTGCGCAGTCGCGAAGAACTCGGCACGGGCTACCATTGACTCTTAAGTCGTGTACGTAAGGCTCTAGAAGCCTCCGGTTCTCCTCGTCATCGACGTAGTGAAACACCACTTTTGGCTTCCGACATCCCGCCGCGATGTGCCCGCTCTCCTGGCAGTTATAGCACACCGGCGGTTTGCGCTTTTCAAACGACTTCTCTCTTTCGGGTTTCCCCTTCTCACTGGATCTCGACTCTTTTGAGACGTCTTCGCTCGGAAGCTTTTGTTCAGGTTGCCTACCTTCCCCATTACGTTTCCCGGCCTTTGCCGCAGGCCATTTGCCGGTTCCGTCGGGCTTCTAGGTTCCCCTCTGGCTTCCCTCTCGAGCGGACGCTCCTCTCCAGCTTTTCTACGTGAAGCGTATTCCTCGGCCAGCTCCCCCGCTCTCTCGACGGTGTTCACGTCAGGCTTGTCTTGAAGCCAGAACCTCACCGCGTCAGGGAGGCAACGGTAGAACTGCTCAAGGGCTACGCATTCCACTACCTTATCGTGCTCTCCGTACACATCGGCGCTTTTTAGCCACTCGATTAAGTTTGCCCGCAGGTCGTACGCGAGCTCCGGGTATCCTTGTTCTGGCTTCTTACGCATGCTACGGAATCGCTGACGAAAGGCCTCTGTGGTCAGGCGGTACTTTCGGAGCAGACTCGCCTTCACCTTCTCATACACTTCAGCGTCCTCCTTGCTCAGACGCGCGACAACGTCCGCGGCTTCACACGGGAGGAGCGTCAGCAGTCTCTGTGACCAAGTTTCGCGTCTGAAACCCAGTTTTTCGCAGTACGCTCAAAATTCACCAAAAAGAGGCCAATATCCTCACCTACTTTGAACGGCTGCATCAGTTTAGACATTTTGAAACTCTCGACCTTCCTTTGACTTGACCCCTCTGAGCTAGCCCGCCCGCTGTCGAGCTGCTCCAACTCGAGTCTCCGAAGCTCGAGTTCCTTTTCTTTCAAGTCAAGTTCCCTCCTTCAGTCATGGTTTCTCTTCTCTACTTCTTCCCAGCTCTCAATGATCTCCTCATTTTCTAGATCTAAAGCCCGAATCTTATCAATGAGTTGCTGTTTTTTTATGGTTCTTACTACTTCTAATCCCAGTTCCTCTGATAGCTGAATCAGTTCCGGTTTCTTCAATTTCGCCCACTCCATGTCTACCGTGAATGCCACCCACGCTCGGAATATCCCTCTACTGAGAAGTACTCTAATGTCACGCTTCTTCAGTAGCCACTTAGGTACCCAAATGTCACCGATAAATTCCTAGCTATAAGGAACGACACTTGGCGAACCTCCGAACGAAAATGGACACCCACCCACCTCCGATGTCCGACGCATGTGACCCGATCTCCACCGCTGCCTACCAGTTGTTGGGACCGAGCGTTTGACCCTGGTTGGTGGTGTGTCGACTCATGCCAGGCACGGGAGCGGGAGTGGGGGCAGGAGACTGGGAGCCGATCAGCGGTAACGAACTGTACAGTATGTACAGATTTAATTACATCCTATGTACAGGTTAGGCGGATGATCGTCAGCAGCGTTCATCGAGGTTGCGAGTTCCAGCAAAAGAGAAAAAGAACACCACGCTCTTGCGCGCGCTCTTGCACCAGACCGTTTTCTTTTTCGTTGTCTTGCTACCCCCAGGCAGCTCGAGGCTGCAGGTGCGTCCTTTGTCCGGGACGTTCAAAACTACGCCAGATGAGTAGACTTCCCGCCGCTGCCAGTTCTGTCGGGGCAGCCGAGGCAGTTCCTTTCTTTCATGCCTCGGGAAAACGAGGGCGCAAGGTGTGGCCGGTCCATCTCGCCGATCGCCGATACTTGGTGATGAAGCCGGACGCCCGCAGGGATACAACAGCTCCTCCGCCGACGGGTAAACGGTCTTGAGGTTGAGGGGTCTGCAACCGCTCTGCCGAAAGCCGATGGCTCGCTGCTGTCCTCCAGGCCCCAGAATCGGCGCTGCTACTTTTTCACCTCTCAAACGTGCAAGCAGCGCATGAATCACGGAATCACAAAACATCACACAACAGAAATCAGCAAGCATTCACCTCGCCCGGAAATTCGCCAAGTAAAGATCACCCTAATTAATCTCACTGTCATCAAATTCTGCCGTCCGAGCGCGGCTGACCCACCAAACAAGACATCGAGAAAGCACTAAAACACTAGAATTGCTAGAAATCTCCCAAGGCTTTATAGCGTCTGTACAACCCCTTTCAATACATGCGACTGAGAGTGTCTGCATTCGAGTTCAGCTTCCCCCGCTTGTATGTTACTCGGAAGTTAAACTCCTGAAGTGCTAAGCTCCACCTTAGCAGCCGTCCGTTTTTTGGCGACATTTGCTGCAGCCAGGTCAGGGGACAGTGGTCCGTCTCAAAGGTGAATGGAGCTCCCGCCAGGTAACAAGACAACTTTTGTGCGGCCCAGACTAGACAAGCACACTCCTTTTCGGAGGCGCTATACGCCTCCTCCCGTGTTGTCAGCTTGCGGCTCGCGTAGAGAATGGGATGCTCTTCGTCCCCTTCTTTTTGGCACAGAACAACCCCCATGCCCCGGTCACTTGCATCGCACTGCACAAAGAATGGCTGATCATAATCAGGTGCTCTTAGCACCGGCCGCTCGGTGAGCGCCTTCTTTAGGCTCTGGAAAGCCTGCTCCTTTTTTTCGTCCCACCCGACTTTGTTGGGCTCGTTCTTCCTGAGAGCATCAGTGAGGGGACTGGCTACCTGAGAATAGTTCGGGACATATCGCTGGTAATAGCCAGTCAAGCCCAGAAACGAACGAATCTGCGTCTTTGTTTCGGGTCTAGGGAAGCTCCCAACGGCTGCTACTTTAATCTCTGAGGGTCGCCGACAGCCCTGTCCGATTACATGCCCCAGGTAGGTCACCTCCGCTCGCCCCAGCTGGCATTTTTCTGCCTTTACTGTAAGGCCTGCTTCGCGTAGCCTGCGAAACACTTCCCGCAGGTGCGAAACGTGTTCTTGCCACGTTGCTGAAAGATCGCGATATCGTCCAGATATGGCAGTGCGAACGTGTTAGTTCCACGAAGAACGCTGTCCATGAGCTTTGAAAAGCAAAACGGGGCGTTCTTGAGCCCGAAGCTGAGCATCAATGGGCGGAACGTTCCAAGTGGGGAAATGAACGCCGCATACCTGCTTGCCCGCTCTGTCAGGGGCACTTGCCAATATCCACGAATCAAATCCAGCGTGGAGATGTACCTAGCGGCACTGACTCGTTCTACCCTCTCCTCTATGTTAGGGATAGGGTACGTTTGATCTCGGGTGATCGTGTTGAGTCTACGATAGTCTATGCAAGGGCGGGGGTCTTTGCCCGGCACCTCCACCAGTATGAGTGGAGAGGTGTAGTCGCTCTCGGCGGCCTCGATAACCCCGAGCCTGAGCATGCGTTCGATCTCTTCAGCTAGTATGTCTCTCCGTCTTGGAGAGACCCTGTACGCCTTCGATCGCACTGGAGTACTCTCGGTGAGCTCAATATCGTGGCACACGAGATCAGTACGGCCAGGTCGATCGGAAAACAACCCCTCAAACTCACTGATCACTTTGCGCAGATCGCTCAGCTGGTCCTCAGTAAGAACGTCGGTCTTTACTGCCTTGGCTATGACGGTGTCTACATCATACTCTCCCCTCTTCCCCTCCCATGTAGGAATCTCCGTGGGGACTTCCTCTGGGGTGTTCCAAGCAAGGCTAACTATCTCTTTCCTCCCCACATAAGGTTTTAACAGGTTACAGTGATATATCCGTACTTTCTTTCGTTTCCCCCCGACTCTACAGCGTAGTTCGTCTCAGAGAGCTTTTGCAGCACTTTGGCTGGACCTTCCCACTGCACCTCTAACTTGTTTTTCTTGGAAACCCTCAGCAGCATCACTTGGTCTCCTACTTCAAACTTACGCTCCCTGGCTCCCCTGTCATAGTAGAGTTTCGCCTTCGCCTGCGCCCGCTGCATGTTCGCCTCAACTACTTCCTGTGTCTTATGCATGCGATCTAAGAGCTTCAACACGTACTCCACCACAGTCGGGTCTTCCCCTTGGCCTTCCCACGACTCACGCAACATGCGTAGTGGCGAGCGCAGCGAACGCCCATACACAAGCTCGGCCGGGCTGAAACCCGTGGCCTCATGTGGCACTGTGCGCAATGCGAACATGGTTGCCGGAAGACACGCCTCCCAATCTACTTTCTGCTCGAAGCACAGCGCGCGCAGAACTCGTTTGAAAACTGAATGCCGTTTCTCTACGGCGTTTGATTGAGGGTGGTACACGGAGCTATGCACAACACGAATGCCACATTTCTCCAAAAATGTGTTCGTGAGGGCGCTAGTGAAAACACTACCCTGGTCTGATTGGATTTCAGCGGGAAATCCAATCTCGCAAACACAGACAGCAGCGCGTCCACGATCTCGGCTGAACTCAACTCTTTCAGAGGACATGCCTCTGGGAACTTCGTCGCGGGACAAAGTAGCGTCAATACATACTTGTACCCTGACTTGCTCACTGGCAGTGGACCTACCGTATCTATGACCAGGCGGCGAAAAGGCTCTGTGATCAGCGGCACTAGTCTCAGCGGTGCTTTGTTCTTCTCGTGCGGCTTCCCCACACGCTGACACGCGTCGCACGACCGTACAAAGTTTTCCGCGTCGCGGAAGCAGCCTGGCCAGTAGTACTCTTGTAACAGCCGGTCCTTCGTTTTCTTAATGCCGAGGTGACCTGACCAAGAGCTCCCATGATACAACTCTAAGAGGTCCGAGCGGTACTTCTGGGGCACGACCAGTTGGTCGAGAACCCTGCCCTTACGATCTTTGTAATGGCGGTAGAGTACCCCTGCCTTGATCTGATACGAGACGTTCCGTCTGCTTATGCCATCTTTGGCGGTATCATGCAGTACTGTAAGGCTCGGATCACTCTGTTGTTGCTCAATGAGAAGCTCTCGGTCAACCTGTAGCAAGGCATGAAAGCTACGCGACGAAGGGGAGAGTACGAGTCCCCCCTCGTCCCCCGTTTCGCAGACAGGCACAATCTTTCCCTCTTCTACCTCCGCCGCGGTATCGCTTCTTGCGAGTTTCCCGGTTTCCCCGGCGGCGCTCCCGTGTCGCGTTGACCCCATTTTGTCCGTAGAAGTGGTCTCCGCATTGTCGGAGGAAGAGGGCCCGTCCGAAGTTGACTGACAGCTCGGTGGAACTTCATCCTCACTCCGACACACCACTTCCGCGGCTATTTGGCGCGCCCTGGCTCTCGTTAGCGCCTGCACCTTCCTTTCGCTAAACACTAGGCCCCTTTTCCGCAGCATCTGATCGGATTTGTTTGAAAACAAATAGGGGCAGCTGAGCGGCAGATTGCGGGAAACCGCGGCCTCGGTCTCCAGCTTCCCAAAGGGACCTTCTACACTAACGCGAGCAATGGGGAGGCAGACCTTTTGATCTTCGACTGCCTGCTTAATCCATGCACATTCCCCCGTGTAGTCATCTGGCCTAACCAGAGACGGGTGCATGACATCGATGGTTGCTGCGCAGTCGCGAAGAACTCGGCACGGGCTACCATTGACTCTTAAGTCGTGTACGTAAGGCTCTAGAAGCCTCCGGTTATCCTCGTCATCGACGTAGTGAAACACCACTTTTGGCTTCCGACATCCCGCCGCGATGTGCCCGCTCTCCTGGCAGTTATAGCACACCGGCGGTTTGCGCTTTTCAAACGACTTCTCTCTTTCGGGTTTCCCCTTTTCACTGGATCTCGACTCTTTTGAGACGTCTTCGCTCGGAAGCTTTTGTTCAGGTTGCCTACCTTCCCCATTACGTTTACCGGCCTTTGCCGCAAGCCATTTGCCGGTTCCGTCGGGCTTCTTAGGTTCCCCTCTGGCTTCCCTCTCGAGCGGACGCTCCTCTCCAGCTTTTCTACGTGAAGCGTATTCCTCGGCCAGCTCCCCCGCTCTCTCGACGGTGTTCACGTCAGGCTTGTCTTGAAGCCAGAACCTCACCGCGTCAGGGAGGCAACGGTAGAACTGCTCAAGGGCTACGCATTCCACTACCTTATCGTGCTCTCCGTACACATCGGCGCTTTTTAGCCACTCGATTAAGTTTGCCCGCAGGTCGTACGCGAGCTCCGGGTATCCTTGTTCGGGCTTCTTACGCATGCTACGGAATCGCTGACGAAAGGCCTCTGTGGTCAGGCGGTACTTTCGGAGCAGACTCGCCTTCACCTTCTCATACACTTCAGCGTCCTCCTTGCTCAGACGCGCGACAACGTCCGCGGCTTCACACGGGAGGAGCGTCAGCAGTCTCTGTGACCAAGTTTCGCGTCTGAAACCCAGTTTTTCGCAGGTACGCTCAAAATTCACCAAAAAGAGGCCAATGTCCTCGCCTACTTTGAACGGCTGCATCAGTTTAGACATTTTGAAACTCTCGACCTTCCTTTGACTTGACCCCTCTGAGCTAGCCCGCCCGCTGTCGAGCTGCCGCTGCTCCAACTCGAGTCTCCGAAGCTCGAGTTCCTTTTCTTTCAAGTCAAGTTCCCTCCTTCGGTCATGGTTTCTCTTCTCTACTTCTTCCCAGCTCTCAATGATCTCCTCATTTTCTAGATATAAAGCCCGAATCTTATCAATGAGTTGCTGTTTTTTTATGGTTCTTACTACTTCTAATCCCAGTTCCTCTGATAGCTGAATCAGTTCCGGTTTCTTCAATTTCGCCCACTCCATGTCTACCGTGAATGCCACCCACGCTCGGAATATCCCTCTACTGAGAAGTACTCTAATGTCACGCTTCTTCAGTAGCCACTTAGGTACCCAAATGTCACCGATAAATTCCTAGCTATAAGGAACGACACTTGGCGAACCTCCGAACGAAAATGAACACCCACCCACCTCCGATGTCCGACGCATGTGACCCGATCTCCACCGCTGCCTACCAGTTGTTGGGACCGAGCGTTTGACCCTGGTTGGTGGTGTGTCGACTCATGCCAGGCACGGGATCGGGAGTGGGGCAGGAGCAGGGAATTGAACCGAACCCGAACCTTGAACCGAAAACCGGAAAAAACCGTTATTTTCGCGCGAACCGAAGTTGACCCGGAACGAAATAATTTTTCTCGCTCCGGAGCAGAACCGATATGTTTTCCATGCGGTTTTCGGTTCATACGCGAAGCCAGTTTGTGTGAAAAGTGCGTGGCGAAAAACATCGTAACCTGAAAAGTAAACCAAACAATTCAAGAAAACAAATTATTTTCGAGCTAACCGGAGAGCTGGACCGAAATAATTATTCTTTTGTTCCTGGGGTAAACTGATCAATTCTTTTTGAGGTGTTTCGTTCATGTGGGAAGTCAAAAAGCGCAACAAATTGGTAGCGGAGAGCTCTGTAATGTTCCATTATCAGGTTTTCACATAACGGTCTTCTTCATAGTTTATAAAGTTCATCTCGAGAACTGAAACGAAATGAGCACAGTAACTATAAATCTCCGGGATTTCTGGTCTTATGTATTTCTTTAACAAATGCCCACATTCGTCCTAACCTTTTCTTGGGGACCGGAAATGGCTTATCAAAGAAAATACACAATTCGTACGTCAGCAAAAGTGACCAATGAATGGGCTTGTTAGGTGGCAAAACAGTGAGTTGGCTAGTTGACTTTTCCCCTCTCTTTGTCCTTGTTTTCGTTTGTCGTTCAGTTTAATCTTTGTTTGGTGTTTTTTTGTTTTCAACTTTGTAGAGCTGTGTGCAATTTACTTTAAAAGCCTTGATTTAATTGAACAACTGATCGGATAAGAGGGCGATACAAAGGCCGATGGAAATTTTAGAACCTGCACTAGTTGCCATACTGTGGCGCATCTAATCTGCTTTCAAAATAACTCAACGGACTTAATAATCTGTCCGAAATTAAAGTCTAGCACCGGGAAGGGGAGGGGGGATTCAATCAACAGTTAGAGCTACAGAAAACAGCAAAACAGCTTCAATCTCTGGTAGCAGAGACTGCAAGGACCAAAACGTTTTCTCCTCAGAAACACAAACGTCCAGGCGCCCAGCTCTTCTGAGCATTCTTAGATAAGGAGCCGCGGCTTTCAAGGGCCGCTAACGTGTTAGAGTTTTGGGAGGAGAGAAGGGAACGCCATCAAGTACTCTACCCATTGGCGCAAGTAGCCCTGGGAGTGCCTGCGACCCAGGTCAGCGTGCAGCGAGCCTTTTCTGCACTGAAGTTCATTCTATCGTCTCAGAGGTGCCGTGTTTCCCCGGATATGCATGACGACGTCCTGCTTCTTCGGTCAGCTGCCTGACATTGAACTGCGCTTTCACCCCGTCCCGAGGTGCCCCTGCACTAGCTCGTTCGTTCCACACAGTTATGTGAGCCTTGGCTTCTATATGTATCACATTTATAAAATATGCATAGTTTATCTTTTGCTGTCGTCAATTGTTTTTGTAGTATATGAGTACGAACCGGTTCGAACCGGTTTGAACCTTTATTTTTTCACTCCGGAGTTGAACCGGAGCTGAACCGTTTTCCCTCAACCGGAACGAAAACCGGAACGAAAAACATTTCGGTTCGACACCCTGGGCAGGAGACTGGGAGCCGCTCACCGGTAACGAACTGTACAGTATGTACAGATTTAATTACATCCTATGTACAGGTTAGGCGGATGATCGTCAGCAGCGTTCATCGAGGTTGCGAGTTCCAGCAAAAGAGAAAAAGAACACCACGCTCTTGCGCGCGCTCTTGCACCAGACCGTTTTCTTTCTCGTTGTCTTGCTACCCCCAGGTAGCTCGAGGCTGCAGGTGCGTCCTTTGTCCGGGACGTTCAAAACTACGCCAGATGAGTAGACTTCCCGGCGCTGCCAGTTCTGTCTGGGCAGCCGAGGCAGTTCCTTTCTTTCATGCCTCGGGAAAACGAGGGCGCAAGGTGTGGCCGGTCCATCTCGCCGATCGCCGATACTTGGTGATGAAGCCGGACGCCCGCAGGGATACAGCTAGTCGACGATCACGAGTCTGTTACGACCGAAGTAGAAAATCCCACCCAAGCCCGGACTATGGACCGTACTGCAGAACGGCGCAAGAGGCTGAGATCACGGCCATTGAAGAGGCCCTGAATGCACTAGGACAAGAAGCCCAATGCGGCACAAGCATCATCATGTTCACAGACTCCCAAGACGCCATCCGTTCACTGAAGACGCATCAAGAAACGTGCAAGGCGATACGAAATATCATGACTACGGCCATCAAGCTAAGGATGCGCGACATCCGAGCCTCGGCACGCTGGATCCCGGGTCACGAAGGGATCGAGGGCAACGAGATAGCCAACGAGGCAGCAGGAGAGTTAACACGTTGCTTCCTCCGCTGCCTTCAATGCCACCCCGAAGCCCCCGCGCCCTCTCGAACCCATCAAAATCAACCAGAAACGTCACAACCAATCGAGTCTCCGAAGAGCGAACCTGACGGCTTTTACGACCCTTTTTGGGAAATTAAAGCAGCCAGGATCGCTCTGAAGAAAAATATCAACAAGCACAAAGACGTGGCACGGGAAAGCCTTCCCAAGGGATTCCGAAGACACGAATCCGTCCTGCTAAGAAGACTCCAAGCAGGAGCTGCAATCACCCCATCAGTAACAAAGAAATGGGCGGACGCTAAAAAGAAGAAGAAGAATCCGGACTTTGTACCAAAACCAGACCAGTGCAAGTACTGCCTAGAGAATCTCAGGGCAGACACTCAACACTTGGTCTGGGAATGTTCAAAGCTTGACCAAGCACACAATGACGCCCTGGGAGCACTCAACCGTGAAGACAAACCTTCGACGCTCGACGAATGGGTAAACCCCGCATGAGACTCCGAACGACGCAGCCTCATCCTCCGATCGCTGGTCGACTTACTGAAGACGGCCAACCTCGGCAGAGACTTGTAGCTGCCACAATCACAACCTTACGCGCTTCCATAATCCCAATAACCCTCTCCCCTCTGGCCCTACCATAGTGTAAACCGCCAGCTGAATTTCATTCTTAATAAACGTTGTCTGACCTGACCCGACCTGGGGCAATGGCGTGAGCACAGCGCTTCAGAAGTCTAGGCGAAATTTGATCAGGGCCAATCGCTTTAGTTTCGTCTAAATTGTTTAGTAGCTTTGGACTCCATCGACACCAACCTCAACTGGAGGCATATCATCGTATCTGTTTCTAAGCGTTACTGGCGTTATATTGTTCGCAGGCAAAAATACCGATTGAAAATATTCATTAAAGATGCAAGTTTCTTGACGGGCATCTGCAATTAGTTCGTCATTTACTAATTGGTCAGGTATTCCCATCTGGTCATTTGAGCAACGTTTCATAAACTTCCAGAACTGTTTATTGTTATTTTTCATTCCGTCTTCGAGCCGCTGTACGTAATCGCCTTTTGCTTTCCTCACGGTGAATTTGTACTTCGTCGTCAGTTCTTTCAGTTTCCCATGGTTTACTGCTGACTTTTTCTTTTTGTACCGTGCGGAAGCACGCTTTCGCTTTTTGTGAATCGTAGAACACTTCAGTTGATCAATGGTTTTGCTCTATTTTTTTTAATTTGGATGCATCAATACATGGTATGTATTTCTCTGTTAGCTTTATCAATCTCTGCCTAAACAGTAACCACGTGTTGTGCACATCTGTTTCTTCAGCAACGCATTCAAACGAAAGAAATCCACTAGAAAGCTCGGAGCTAATGCCTTCATAATTTCCCTTTTCATACAAATACACCTTTCTATCTGTAGTCAACTTTACACGTGCAGATTCAAACGAAGCGCCGAGATAACAGCGTCATGGTCGCTTATGCTTGGTATGACATCGATTCGTTTAACAATGCCCGGATGATTACACACCGACAAGTCGAGTATGTAGTGTCCGCGCGTAGGTACAAGTACATGCTGGGTAAAACCTAGACTAGCAATCATGCACTTCCTATCAATATTAAGTCGAGTCATTGTTTTACAGGCACACCCGTCATCACTCCATGTCAAGTTTGGCAGATTAAAATCGCCACCAAGTACCCCACATTCATTGGTAACACTAGAAACTATTTCGTTTAGGGTGTCTATACAGGTAGAATCAGAATTTGGGGGCCTGTAGAAAACTCCTACGGTAAAACATAGGTTATTGGGCAGCCTCACCCGACACCATACTGATTCTACGTTTTCAGCTATATCAAGTTGGTGACTTTGCAAATTATTGTTAACTAACAGAAATACCCCTCCCCCGTGTAACGACATATCCTTTCTGTAGGCGTTAAAGCATCTAAAGAATACTTCATGATCTAAGATAGAGTCGTCAAGCCATGATTCAGTGCCGAGAATAATATAGGCTTGAACAGATAGGATTAAACCCGATAATTCTTCTACTTTATTTTTTACGCTTCTACAATTCACGACCATCACAGTGATATACTTTTGGCGTAAAGCTTGGCTGGATATGCAACGCAGCTTCCAATATACACCACGGTTTTTCCCCAATCAATAAAATGTCAACCTGCCAAAATGTTTGTTCTGATTCTTTATTTCAGAGCACAGCTCTTAGGCAGCCGTTTCCGGCTTGAGTGGCAAGGAGGACAGCAGTAGGAGGGAAGTGGAGGAGGAGGGGGAGAAGAGGGGAGCAGGAGGAGGCGAGGGGAGGAGGTTGAAGGATGAGGATGAGGTGAAGGAGAAGGAGGGGGTGGAGGAGGAGGATGAGGGGAGGAGGGGAGGATCTCAAAGGAGGAGGAGGATGAGGGGAGGAGGCAGCATCTCAAGGGAGGAGGAGGGAGAAGGGGTATACCCTCCCCTTAGTACCCTTCTTTCCTCCTCCTTAAGAGCTGCGCTCCCATTCGGCGTTACAGGGAGTGGCGGCATTGAATGTTGTGGAAATGCTCGAGACAAGTTCCGTGCGCCGATTCCGGGAAGAACATGGCATCTGAAATCTAGCTTGAATCTACGCTGTGCCGCCATGATCTTTGCAAAGTCTGCACGTTGCACGTGCCTTGTGATCGACACATCGTGCGCTACTTATAAGACATGAAGGGGCTTTAGCAGCTTTTAGTTTCTTTTTGTTCTTTTATTTTCCTGCTGCAGGGTTTTTCAATTATTTCATTTTGGCGGAGAGGTACCACGTGGGGCTACTGAACGAAAGGGCTCTGCTTCGAAGCCGGCCGAGGGACAAGAGATAAAATCTTTTAAAATCATTTTTTGGAGTAATGAAAATTCGGATTCGTCCCCCCTGCTCATCCTCCCTGCTCCCCTCCTTTCTCCTCCTCCCCTCAAGGGGGGGGGGGGGGGGGTCACGTGACCTCGGGGACGGGGGTAACGTAACCTCGGGGGCGTCGCCGGGTTGCATGCAACCAGAGTTGCATGTATCCTCGGGGGCGTAGCCGCGTTGCATGCAACCCGGCGACTCCGGCGGGTTGCATGCATCCTGAGTTGCATGTAACCTCAAGGGCGTCGCCGGGTTGCATGCAACCCGACGACTCCGACAAGTTGCATGCAGTTTGAGTTGCATGCAACTTGGCTTGAATCCAACCCGGGTTGCATGTAACGCGCAGTTACTGCGACGCCGACGGGTTCCATGCAACCCGTGTTGCATGCAACTCAGGTTGCATGCAACCTGAGTCGCCTGCAACGCGCGGTTACGCCGACGGCGACGGCGACGGCGACGCCGATGCCTCTCATGCTGGAAACGGGCGCCTAAGAGCTGCGCTCTAAAACAGAGGAAAATACAGGGACAAAAGAGCAACATGCCTTACAGAACAAGCCTGTCCTTTTCTTTTGCGCTGTTTTTATTCTCCGTGTACAACGACTACCTACTAGCTCAGCTTACAACTTAATAAGACTTCGGCACAAATCGAGATGATACCCAGAAAGTCAAACAAGTACATTCTGCCAGTACCTTTGCTACCTACCTAGTCGGGCTGAAGAGAGAGAAAAAAATAGGACGAAGAGTACACTCCGTAACGAATAAAATAGCTTCGCCTAGACATTGCTTTTCGAATGTGGCAGCTCATGCCTTAAAATAAGTCTTTATTTCAAAATATAATATCAAACTATTGGGTTCATTGTGTCGCTATCAAACCATAGTTTACGCAGTTAACACAAAAATTTTTATGACTGGTCAACGACCCACCTGTGATCGATGGTGTGCAAACTGGAGCAACCATATCACTGAATTAATGCCCTCCTGTCCCAGTGTTTTTGGGTTTTTTTTTTTTTTCCTTTGAGGAAACTACAGCTAACAATTCAGTTCCACAGCACAGTCATAACAAGCAATACTCATGTTATGATCTCCACCGTTCGTTCCTGAGATTAATTGTTAGTTGAAAAAACGCGACAGTAGTTCTACGCACGAAACGATTCTGACACCCAGGTGGTTAAGCTGACAAACACGAGCGTTGAACTGTTCCAAATATATCATCCGCCAGGCCCGGAGAACTGGTAACGCACATATATTTTAAAGACAAAAAAGTAACATGTCCGCTTTTTGAGTAACTGGTGGCACACCGTGGTGTCATGTAGGTCTCGTTGTGACAGCAACGAGTAAGCTCTCTTGTTAATCGTTGCTCTCGGGCCCCAAATGCCTATAAAAAGAAAACCACGCTCAATGAACTATGCAGGTATCATCGAGCTGAAAGAAGCTGCCCGAAGGCAAGGCTCTTGAAAACGGTATGTGTGATGCATTGATTAGGTTCCGAATTTTCGGGGCTTATTCTTCTTAACATTTTCTGTTTTACTTTTTCTTTTTTTGAGGGAACGCGAGAGTTTCGGCGTCTTTCACTGTCGTGTAACGGTTGCCACGTTGAAATATGATGCACTTGGGTAGGGCGACAGAAAGTTAAGAAAATAGTTTAAGCATAACTGTGATCAAGAAGTATATCCAAGAAAAAAAGTACATTTAATGGCACAAGCCCCTTTGAATTCTAACGCCTTCCAATCGGCATTTAAAGTGGTTCGTATTTTGCCCGAACTCTGCTACGTCAAAACTTAACGTGACGGCCGTCACAAAAAAAAAAAAAAAATTGTCTATACTACAATATACAAACTAACTTAGACCCCAAGAACGCTAAGTACATGTTTTCTGCAGTTAAAAAAGTTAAGATATAACGTCTTTCAGGTCGACCTAGCTGAATCATAATTTTTGCGTAAAAATACGCGCATACGTAAATGGAGCCTGTCGTGCCCGCGAAAACCTTTACGCGTGAATAACTCGCCGCCATTTAGGAGTTCCGACAGCTTAACATACACAGTGCGTGGCTTAGTAAGTTCAGTTTCTTGCTTTCTGATTTGTTCTTCTGTGTTCCTATACTCTCAGAAAAAGAGAGTGTAGTACTTACACCCCTTATCCCATATATAGCACCCCAAAACTACATTTCGACGTTCAGTCTACTGACGTGGAACTTTGGACTGACGATACCACCTTTTACGAGCGGCTTCATAGCTTTGTGATATAACTTACTAAATATTGCTAATGTAAGTAAATATCAAAGACTGCACAAAAAGAAGACACAGAGGTTTAGCAGCGGGGCCAACAAAATTTTCAGTGTTTTTCTTGTAGCATGTAATGCGTACATTAGCAGTTTTAATGAGTTGTATCACTCGACTATCAAGCCGCTCGGGAAAGTTCGTAGGGTCGGTTCGACGTCAGTCAACTGACTGGCGAATTGTAGTTTTTGCGGTGTTATATATGAGACAAGGGTTGGAAATACTACACCCCTATTTCTCATAGTGTATCAGTTACCGCCACTACCTCATTGAATCCGGAATTATAATATCATATCCAGGACTCAATACGCGCTGCACTTCATTCAGTCGTCCGTGTCTGTAGGATTGAGCACTGTCTTAAGGGTGCACTAAAACCTTACTTTTTTCAACCTTTTTGTGTCCATCCCATTGGTGACCAATCTTTAAGCCAAGTCTTGATGTTGAAGAGGCACGTATGACAAATAATACAGGATATTAGTAAATTAAAAAAAAAACACGTTGCAATGCGGCTCGCGCGCCACATAGATTAATTTCCTTATTTTCATTTTTTTCAGAACTCGCAATCTACGAATATTGAAAGATGAAATTTGAGGCCGCCATTATATCGGTCGTTCTAGCGATGCAATTAGGTAAGTATATGTCAACCTTCCCAATATTATATAAAACGTTTTTGCAAAATAAACTAGAATCATTATCAAATGACGGTGACCAGTGGCGCTCGATGCCAGGATATGTTACATATTTTTTAGAACGCAGCATTTAGGTGCCCGTTTCCGGCTTGAGCGGCGTCGCCGATGGCGTAACCGCGCGAATTGCATTATGGGACGTTTTCCCGCTAAGTTTATCGGGGAAAATTTCCCGCTAATTGTAGCGGGTTAAGTTTCCCCTCTAAATTTAACAGGGAAATTGACGTCACGTGACTTCAATGCCAATTCAGTTTCCCCGCTAAATTTAGCGGGTAAAATAACGTCACGACTTTGTGTCACGTCACCCACGAACAAATTCAGCGGCAGGAGAAGAGAAGGAGGGTAGGAGGGGGAGGAGGAGTGGGAGAAGGAGAGAAGAGGAGGAGGAGGAGGAGGGGAGGAGGAGGAGGAGGACCCTCCTCCGTACCCTCTCCTTTTCCTCGTCAAGAGCTGTGGTCTAGTTTCGCGTTACATAGATTTATAAACGTCTTTCATTTTCTTCTGCATTTTTACTTTTAAAAGTAAATAATTCTGCGCTTGAAAGATAGACCTACAGGTGACATCTCCTAACTTCAGGAGATTCGGGGAACTCGCCCATTAAATAGATCACTGATATCATAATTTCCTAAGGTTGAGATCCCACACGTACGACTAAAACCCCGAGACTAGGCAGAAAAGAAAGTACACGACACAGACGGTCCCAAAGACAAGAATCAGAACACAACTGTGTTTGAGACTCTCGGGTCGTGTCGTCCCTCGTTCTCCCCGGTCTCGGTTTCAACGATTTACCAGCTCGTTCGCACCCTACCATTCTGTGCAGATCCCACCATTTGCCAAGCGTTTCGATCAATTTGTCTTAAGTGAAGTAATGTCGTTGTTTTGTCGTTGTTCTTTTCACGAACATTAACTGTGTACAAAGAACCCGACTACTTCGGTCCCTATCATGAGCCACTGGAATATGCTGACTTCTATACTCCGTTTCACGTTACGATGGACCGCAAGGGAGGCCAGGAGTCGTCGAGGCCAATTTAATGCCACCTGAGCGTCAAGTGTCCTTCTAGAAGGGCGCAGCGACGTGCGGCGGGGCGTTGTCAGGTGACACGTTCGCAGCGCTCGATCGACTCCGATGGCTCGTAGCGTCCGCGGCGGTCCATGTCCATCGTAAGGCGAAACAAAGTATAGTAGGCACCAGACACGAGTGGCGCCAATATCATTTAATATTATTTGAACTTTATAGTATTCCGACGGCAATAAACAGCTAAAGACGACAACCGCGTCACTCGGATCCATTCATTCGTAGCTTATATTAAAACGCAATGTTTATGCTTAAAATTTGGGTTTTCGCATCTGAAAATGGCTTTTCGAATTTTAAAATTTTCGAAACTTTTCGAACCGTCTGGTTAAACTTTAAATTTCAGGTTCGAAAACACACAAAAAAAATGTTCGCTGCATTTCTGTCCATAAATGTAGCACCTGAAGAGGGCTACTTGATTGCCTCCGTCGCATCGCAGCGTCGGCTGCCTTCGGATTTGAAACGGATTATAGGTGTGTACGGATTACGCGGTAGATTGGCTTCGTTTCTCGCGTCCCCAGGAAACTCCTTTTTCAATACATGTCACGAACGTCGATTCGTTCACTATAGTTTTACCGCGCGCGCGGCGTAGTTGTGAAACACACGTGGATGCTAGGCGGAGAAACGATATTTGAATCCCGCTTGGAGCGGTCCTTTGTTTTCTGAATGCGAAATCATTAACTCCCCCTTGGAGCGAAGCCTGCGTTTTCTGTCCAGTGAAAACGGCACCTAAAGTCCTATTGTCTGCGACGCGTCATATCAGATGCTTCGTCACGGAAGCTGGCGGTGCCGCTCAAGGTCACAGCGGACGCGCCTCAGAAATAAAACGCAAAGTAAAGCGCACCAACGCACATGCATCGTCACGGAAGCCGTGGAGCCGGCGGGTGCGACACGCCTGCGCAGTTGGGGTGCGTGATGTCACTGCCGGATCGCCGTGTGAAAAAGGAATACGTGACGCGCTGCTTGTTGGAATGCCCTGCGTGTAGGAATGTTTTCGCATTCCTACAGTCTTAAGTCTCTGCCGAATTTTATTCTTAGCCATTCTGGAACGTTCTAGGCCATGCTCGATTGACATCGTGTGTTTCCGCCGCCAACATAAGGTGCATGGCACCTTTATATTGCTGTTTGTAGGCACAAGTCCACTCTATTGAATGTTTAATTTCGGTTGTAAGTTCATCTCCTAATTTTATTCGCGAAAGTGTCAGACCGTTGTTCGCGGGTCATACCCATACAAATATAGTCTATGGTCGTCATGGGAAATTCTATGGCAGGCTATCACCCCCTATGGCCTGCTATGGTGAGCCATAGAAATCCATAAATACAGCTAGAGCCAGCTCTAGAAAAATCTATGGTCCTTTGTCTAAAGACTGGGAACCAATAAATTTTCTTTACCCGCTTATAGAAAATTCTATGGCCACGAGTCTAAAGACTGGGGATTAATAAATTGCATTTACCCGCCTATAGAAAATTCTATGGCCTTGAGTCTAAAGACGGGGAGGCAATAAATCTTTCTTACCCGCCTATAGAAAATTTTATTGCCCCGAGTCTAAAGAGTGGGAACCAATACATTTTCTTTACCCGTCCATTAAAAATATTATGGCAACGAGTCTAAAAACTCCTCCTCCATGCTCTCGGTGGCAGCGTCGTTCTGCTAAACGATCAACTCAAACTCTCAACACGGGCTTTTGAACTTTCAGACTTGGGCAACTTGATGTTTTCAAGCGGTCGCATTATATCACCGAAGACAGTCTCATTTTAGTCGTCCGCTGTGATGCGCAAGTCATAGTTCGTAGGTCTTCATCACTCCCGGCACCTAATTTTATAGGAAAAACGCTCCAGGTTAAAAAATTAAAGCATACTAAATTTCTGTAATACCGGTGACAAAGCATGACCCAAGTAATGTTCTCTGCTGTTGCAACGAGTATTCAAAACCAGTAATATTGTTTGCTTGAAAAATTCATTGAAATACTTGTGGAACAATTACAATTAATTATTACCCCACTAAAACTGAAAATATATTACACTGCAATCAAGCAACAGCTTGATTGCAATGTTCACCACCAGTGTACCGCATTTCAACACTTCATTGTCAACACGATTCATCAAACTTATTAAAAAGATAATTAATCAATTTTAGTTAATTAGCCTAATGATCTACATTTCCTTTGCTCATGGTGTTGAATTATGAGATGCGGCTATTTCAAGAAAAAATTCAAATAATGTATTAAGTGCGAGTAATATTTCCTCCGCCTCTCCGCGTTTTTGCGACCAATGATGGGTCACCGGCAAAGTGGGATTCAAAAATTAGACTGCCATATATACAGCTAGTGCGAACATGGCACATGTAGAGAGGGGTGGGGGTCCGGTGTCGCTGCGTTGTTGCTGTTGTGTGGGGTTGTGTTCTGCTTGTGTTCTGTGTATTCCGTGTGTTCAGAGATGTATGTATATCTACCATGTAGCGTTCACATGTCGGGGGAACTCGAAGTAAAATATTTTTTAGAGTTTGCTGGCTAAAGAGAGCCATAGGGTAAACCATAGAGAGGTCTTTAGGCAACCATTAAAAAAGCTAAAGAGCGCTATGGCTGGACAGCGATAGGGCCTTAGAAAAAGCTAACAAGGCCCATAAAGGCGACCATAAGAAATGTTAAGACAGTCATAGAAAATTCTTTAACTAATTGGGCCAAATAGCTAAAGCCGACCATACAAAGATTTTTCTATAGCCGACCATAGGACATTTTTGTATGGGCAATTGATGACGCCTGGCTAGTGGAGTAATTTTTTAATAATGTATCTGGGTGCGCTAAACTCGTATCCGCAAGGTAAAGCCCTTTCAGAGCATCTGAAACAAAAACAAGCCAACACAAATTACGTATCACGTTTCCGATTTTAACATTCCGCTCAGCAATATTAAGACCGGTTTTGAAATCTTCCTAATTCACTTTCTTGTTTAGCTAGCAATCCCAGATGGGTAGGAGAAAAATAATACTTTACATCAAGTATCTTTGGCATTTCCACAGGGTCATCCCAAGGGCAGTACTCCATCCACGGATTCCTGAAAGGTGAATAAGTCCCTGTTAACTACGGCTCCTGCTAAGTGTTTTAGTTTGCTTAACGCATGCGGTAGCTAACCACCTAATAGATTTTTTATGGGTGGGTTGAACATTTCACAACACATTAGGAGACGAGGCATTTCGTGTTTTTTAAAGGTACAATGCAAGTACAAAAGGACTTTCACCCAAAATGTAGCGCAACACGCGCCTTCAAGCCCATTGGTGACTGCTGAAAAAATCCGCCTGGTCCACCATTCATTTCCTGGATTTCTTTTTACGACTAGTGGAGCACACTACCAAATGAGCTAAGAAGGAGGTGGCAGTCAATAGAACGAACGGACCTTACCCTTTGGCCACCAGTGTTTATCATAGCCACCGGATGGGTGAGATCAGATGTTAATGGTTACGTATAATGATTTAGGAGAAATCACCAAGGACGGGTCCCGGGTTCGGTACCTGGACCAGTCGCCCAAAGGGCGCGAGTTGTGCTCAATTCCAGGTGGAAGCCAATTTATGCTTGCGTAAATCATCTTCATTTTGGAGACTTCCCCTAAATCATGATACGTAATGATTAAACTGATCTCATCCTCGCGGTGGCTACGCTCAATACTGGTGGCAACTGGTAACATCCCTTCGCTCTACTGACGGCAGCCCCAGGTTAGCTCAGTTGGTACAGCGCTCCACCAGTCTTGGAGAGGTCTTGTGTTCGATACCCGTACCAGGCGGATTTTTTCAGCGGTCACCAGTTGCCTAGTGGGTGCGAGTTGCGCTCCATATAAGGTGGAAGATTCATGCGTAAACCTCCTCCACTTCGGGGACTTCCCCAACCATTAAACCTAAAGGGACCATGATCCAATTTCCAAACATTGGCGAATTGCAGTAGGTATTCTTGCAAAATACAGGACTGAATCCCAGGCCAGCAAGCCGAAATTATTCGCACCGCCAAAATGCACTATGCATCGTTGAAAGCTGAGATTCTGCCCACACGTATACCCCTTTAAGCGCGAGACACATGGACGGCAGAATCGTCCGATCCGACGTCCGATCCGTCAGTCCGAACGCCGCTCCGAATTGCCAAACGCGACCGTTTGAGACACACGCTTCCGCCCTTGCATGCGACACGACGATCCGTTCGGCTCCGCCCAGGAGATACAAGCGCTTCAGCGGAGGTCCGAGTTCCTATACAGGGTACGATCTCTGGTCTCAGATTGACGGTTCAGCTCGCACGAGCGAAATTAGGAGCTCGTTCTTGCTTGCGCGTGCATTCTTTGCTGGGGCCATCTTTCTTGAATGGGTCAGCGGGACTCACGCGTCCGGCTTCCCGTCGCCCGTCCCGTTTTCATCCCACCAGACCCAGTGCGTCATCATGAAGTTCGCGTTGTCTCTGCTATCATTGGCATAGCGCTTGCGACAGTCCGTCTGCCGTGCGAAACTATCTGGCACGTCGGACGCACGCCGGATCGCCGATCCGATGCCTGAAGCGACCAAACGTTTTGAATTAGGCAGCCGTATTGCCGGATCGGACGTCGGATCGAATGAATTTTTCGCGCATGTGTCTCGCGCTTAACTCCATTTCACATCAAGTCCACCCACAGCCAAGCCACGCTATGATTGAGACCATCAAGCCTCGCCAAATGCGTATGGTAGTGGCACTCGTAGTCTTTTCGCGTTTGCGATCACCGTCTAAACCTTTAGCGCACTGGGAAGGCGGCGTTATCCTGGGTGCGCTAAACTCCCTGTTAATACCTGTTAACTACTACTGCGTTTTTTTTTTTGTGGGCGATTGGGTTAGCCGGTAATAGTAAACACGCAAAGACAATGAGCGTCGTCACGATTAAGTTTTGGCGCAACTTAATTGACTTTATCGAATCGCTGCCTCGTCTGTAGTCGGACTTAATGCGAAACGGAGTATAGTCGTTCCGATAAGATGACTGCTTTACAGATTTTGTTTTTAATTCACGAGATTTATTAATAACTTTTGACTCTGAAAACCTCACGCTTTCAAAATTTAGCATCTTATGCCCACAGCTATCGATGAATTCAAGTGTCATATGAGTTTTTGACGATGCGTAGCTTAGTTTTTTTGGAAGGCCAAAATAATGACTTTCCGTCTTTTTTTTTTGCCAATATTTATTTTTACATTTGGCACGACAAAAAAAGAAGATCAGCTTCACAATCACTAAATCCAACTGAGCTACATAACTGTACTTTTAGGTAGTAGCCAGTTTTCGAATAGCGTACCTAAACACTCTTTGCGTACGGAAACAAATAGCGTCGTTGCCCTTTGCCAATACAAAAACTCAGTTTAAACTCGGCGCACACTCAGCGGCGACGACGTTGTTTCTTTGCGTACTGGGGCCATTCAGGAAGTTTCTTTGTGTTACTGCATTACCATGATAAAAGAGAGACGCGCCCACGAGCGTCGGTGGTGAGGTTAGGTCATCTTCAGATTTGCGTGACACTAGGCGACGCATTTCTCCCACCGACTGATGAGCTGTCGAATACCCTGGATGTGT
Source organism: Ixodes persulcatus (assembly GCA_013358835.2). Lineage (NCBI taxonomy): Eukaryota > Metazoa > Arthropoda > Arachnida > Ixodida > Ixodidae > Ixodes > Ixodes persulcatus. The sequence continues at coordinate 165,633 of JABSTQ010001657.1, read as the reverse complement.
AAGTACTAGTTTTAGATCTTGACGATGTCTTTCGATTTCGACAATCACCTCGTCATCACCCTGGAAACGCTAGCCAACCTGTGGGTTCTTTATTGAGAGGGAGAAGGCAGAGTCGCTGGGTGCTGATGGCGATTGAATCGGGCAGAGTTTTACTTCCATATGACAAACCTTCGCCAAAGGCTTTATATAAAATCGTGGCACGTTCAGACAACACACGGAAGCGTCAATCGACCCAACGGTTCTTTTCCTTCTGCGTACATCAGCGGACAAGGTCACCCGACAAATTGAAAAAGGCCACCACCGTAGAAACAAAAACGAAGCTGCTGCTCCTCATTTGTAAATAGTCAATTCCTTAAGAAGAAATCGAATCGGTTTCGAAATGTCGGCACCCTGAATATTTATGGCGTGGTTGGTGATTATACCTTGTTTTAGTAGCTTTACTCCAACCAGACACACCTCCGACAAATGTGTTTACGGTCACGTACTGGAACCAGTACGCAAATATAGAAGGGGCAAATCAAATTTGGATAAAAGTAAGCGAGCACAACTTCCAGTTTAGTGGTGAGGACAAAACTTTATTTCAGGTTATCGGAAGCTCCGCCATTCAAGATGGCAACCCTGTGCATAAAGTCTATAAAGTACTGATGCTACGAACTATGTCTGATGTAACTCATGGCTCGTCAATCTGATGACAAAACAATTTGACGTTCTATCATTCAAATATGTTCCACAGACCCCTCTTCGCTCGAGGATGTGCAACCTGAAGGTGGGTCCATCTTTAAAGCTTTAAGTGAAGCGTCCATTTATTTACATTAGCTTAAAGACGAAACCGATGTTTAAACATGCCACGAATAAATATCCACACAACTCCTTGTATATGCTTTTTTTTCTAGCTCTGCAGATTTTCACCTTCAACAATGACTCGATATGATATTTCCACGTCATAGACTCCTTATGGTGTTCTTAAAGACTGATATACTAAAAAAATACCTATCGTTGCATTTTTCAAAATTACGAAATATGGGTTTATAGTTTAAACAATTATATTTTAATATATTTTGTGTCAGAGGTCAAGACGACAAACTGTTCTCACACTTGGCGACAACTTACTTTGACAATAAAGTCGGAGCTACAAGGGTCTTTGCACTCGCGCAATGCGACCTAAAAACAAGGCCAGCGCGAGACGTCATCGTGAGTAGATCACCGGCAAAACTGGCAAGCGGCAAAAATGATGAAGCTCGACACGCACCGGCGGTGATGCTTATTCAACTTAGTCTGTGCTGCCTGGAACCACCACCGATGACGCTTGGGGGGGGGGGGGGGGGTTGCAATCAATGAAGTTTTGGCTCGCGCACCTTGAACGTTGATCAAAGGTTGGCAAGCGCGCTTCTCACTTCTGCAGTGCCACATGATGCTTGCTAGCTGGTTGTTGCTTCGGTCTAGCACGGTGCACCTCCGTTGTTGTGCCGCACTCCTGCAATCCCGGCAGTGCAGACCTAAATGTCCTGAATCGGCTCTAGTAATGTTATTGTGGTGTTCGCGAAGTCGATCGTTCAGGCACCGTCTAACAAGGCAAATAATTGAAGCGAAGCATATTGCTAGGCTTGACGATGGATGCGTGAGCAGCCCATCTCTCACCTTCTCTGCGAAAGAATTGGCTTAAGAATTCGTTTTGATAGGCGGGGAGAAAAAGATGAGGACAAAACAAATTCCAGATTTTGTTTTAACAATAAGAGGAAAACGAAGACTAAATATACAAAGAGTTGTGAGTTTACCACTGTGTGTATGTTTTTGTATCTGTAATTGAGTGAGTGCCAGCTTTTGTGAGACGTTTATGCGCTATGAAGAACTAAAATATGAAAAAAACAACTAGCCCAAGCTGCGGTGTTCTCTTGGACCATTTGTAACTCTTGGGTACATTTATACTAAAGGTTCATTTGACAGTATACAGTATACCCCCAGGTTTATTTCTTATTATTTTTTTTATTTCTTGGATTGTTGTTTTTTAATATTATTCTCTTTATTTTTTTATTTTTGTCTTTAATTTTTATTTTACTAGCCTTCTCTCCTTTTTCTCGTAGTTTACCTTTCCTCCGTTTTCCTTTTCCTCCCTCTTGTGTTTTGGGCTGGCATAGCTCGGAGTAGAATTAGTTTGACGGATTACATATATAGAGTTGATAGTTTAGCACTGTGTTAGTGTTTTTTTTTTTCGTGCTGGAATTCACTGCGTGACTGTCTACCCTCGCGCTGGTACTTGAATCATGCTTTACCAACTCGTCCAATCTATAGTATTAACAAGTTGTCTCGTCACTCGTTCATTATCGTAATTCAACGTAGTCACGCGCTTCATCCGAGAAGACCTCTGGGCCTGCGAATTTGATTGTGTCGTTTGCTACGATAGCAACGCCGGTCTTAAAAGATAACTCCAGACTTATTGTCATCTCGATAAGGCATTTAGGCGATGAAAAGCGTATTTTGTTTATGAATTTGAGGAAGTCAACTTGCGTAAAAAAAGAATTAAATCTTTCTAAGATAAATTCTAACTTAACGTAAAGTCCGGTTGCATTTGTCTATAACAATGGCCATTGCCCTTGTTTGTTGGTCTGGCGTTGGATTCAAAACGCCAGACCCCGGGTGGGGCGCAGACTTGCTCTGATTACATGGAGACAATGGGTAAAAACCACATTTCTTACTGTTTTATTTTTGGAGCCGAATTAATGTATACAGATAAGAGCTCAGAGCTCTAACATCCCCACGCATTCTGATCTCTTCCTCATCCTACTCTTTATATATATATATATATATATCAGTACAACACCCGCTGTCCGCTGTACAACACGCCAAGAATAAAACAGTAACAAATGTCGAATGAGTGACGAAACTTGACACGCTTTTTTTTTCTCATTGACTCTTCAGAATACTTGCCGTATGCTCATAGATGCTCACGGCATGTAAAAACAAAAACCAAGATCTAAATAATGTGACTAGCTTACAGTAAATTTATGACCATTTTACTATATCCGTTATGTCCAGGACCTACGTGATATAATTATGTTTGGCAAACAGAAATGGAAAACATACATAAGCATCCCGGATTTCCTAATGAAAGAATAGACAAAGCAAAAATATCTAAAACCCGTTGAATAAATTTCTCATAAAGAATAGTATGCGAGAGTTAAAGCAATTATACTGAATAGATTTTAAAACGAAAACATTGTCGATCCACCCACAGGTCGCGAGTACCTCCGTCGCTTGGAATCTATCAAAGGTACGAGATATACAATAAATTACAAATATTCCCCTAAGATGTAATACCCATGAACTAAACTAATTTACCAAATGAGACAGAAATTTTACAATTTATTTAAAAATTTCAGCAAACCACCACTACTACGTTTATGTTGCCTAATGATTTAACTTTCCCAGATGGGTGACATTAAAATCATCATTATCAAGATGAAAAAAAAAAAATTATCATCCCAGCTTGGATTGCAGATTCAGGAATCTTAAGATCGCGCTGAATTATATCCTTCTGAGCAAGTTGACCATTTTCGTGCAACATCCCATCTCCGTAAAGGTAAAACGTACTACAAGTTAACGTGATCAATGTTAAATAATTCAGGCAACCTCCTAAACCTCGGTGGACCTTCTGAGCCTTACTTAAAACTATACACACCTTATGTGGAAAATTTTGTAACCATATGTTTGCTACATTTTAACCAAAACAATTGAATGGGTTTTTGCCTCGAATGTTCCTCAATAAATTTCGTCGAATTAATATTTTAAACCCTAAGTGCCTCTAATTTCCGTTGTTTTCTTCATAGAAATTCTTTACGGAGGAATAGACGATCTTGGTGAGTGACCCTTCTACCGTGATGGCAAGGGATCCTTAAATTTTTTCATCACATCGAGTATCTCAGTGGAAACGCGCTTATTCCAAGGTTACAGACACCAAGAAGCTATTTAAGAAACTTCCAACAAGGTATATAATAAAGCATTAAACTATACATGTTTTTGCACCGGGCGATCTCGACAGTTAAATTTGTTCAGCCACACCGAATGGCAAATTAGGATTTATGGAATTGTTCTGTGATCACCTATTCTTTAATAAATGCAATAAGATTAGAAGTATTACTATGCATTCACCAAAAATACTGACGAAGTTTTTATTTTGTTTTTGAATTTGTCGGGTTTTCCGAAATCTCATGAAATAGGACAATTTTTCTCGCGGTAATATGCAGCAGTAACCTCAGCTGTCGAGCAGCTGAAAAGTAAGTGCGTCGATTTCTAACAAAATATCTTGATGTTTCTCAATTTCTAAAGAGCAAAATAGTAGTCTAATCTCACACAATATTTTCGTGTTTCCGTCTACTCATGCTATTTGTACAGCTCCCAGAAATTAAGATGAGCATAACCTGACGTTGTCACTTTTAAATTCTAGTCCGATCTAATCTGGCTAAACTCTTCATCGCAGCTGAAGTCTACTACGAGATCAGACGTCTTTTGAAAGAAGGTAAGCAGTGAAGTTCTAGAAATCCACCGTTATGTAAACCTCTTACAGGCTGGCAGACTTAAAAAATAAACAGGGGCTTTTATTTTAAAAACAAATTGTAAGATATGCTTAACCAGAACGCGCGTTACGCCTAGATTTATGCAGGCAATACACGGTTTACAAAAAAAAAAAAAAAATTCCGCGATTGCTCAATTCGAACTGGGGGGGGGGGGGGGGGAACCAGGCGTGCGCGGAAACCTAATTCGTAAGAGATCCGGCATCTGCGCATCTCCAGTTGCCGACAGAAACGCGACTACAGTTTCTTTATGTATTTATTTATTTGTTTAGCCACAATAGCAGGCGGTAATCCAAAAAAAGATGTCGTGACTTTTTCTTATGAAGGAGTTATATTTAAAACTGACATTGTAAACAGCAGAGCGAGGGGAACAAGAAAAGGCGGGCAGTGATTGATTTTCTGCGTGCCCTGTCCGAGTAGTACTAAGGCTTTAGCATGCATAGACGAAGGGATGTTGAGTACCCTTTGAATCGGGTGGTAGCTTGTGCCGCCTGGCCAAGTTAACAGCAAGGCCATCACGCGCATGTTTTCTAAAGCTGGACGCAACTAGAGTTCATTCAGTATTTCGTTAGACCGTACTTGCGTGGAGGGCAAAACTTATCACGGTTCACGTACACAGTAGCCGCATAGTACGAAACATCAAAGTCAACCGTACAATATGGTATAAAAACACTGAATTTTAACTGAACCCTGAACCCGCAAGTATTTTTGAGTAGAATATGAAGATCAACTGTATTAATGAACAAATCTTCACCAAGGAAGTCGTAAACGTAGAAAAATGTTTGAACAGAAGTAGAGGCTTTATTACACGACGTTTCGGGAAGAGACTTCCCTTCTTCAAGTGTGCAGAAAATATAACTTCAAAGCGTGTTTAGAGAGACCAGAGGAGAGAAGGAACATTGGAGAAAGCGAAAGAAAAAAAAACATATATAATAGTAAAAGTAGAAACACTTAAGCACGAAAAAACTGCATTCCAACAAAACACACATACCAAAAAAGTAGTAGTACTAAGGGGGACATGGTCGCGGCACTCGTTAGCGAAACCAAGAAAACATATCATGGGCAACGGCCTCCGTCACGTTAAAGTTAGAGCTCCAGATCCAGAAAAATAAAATAAAATAACAACATTCAGGGCTCATGTCGAGTGAGCTCCAGCCAGTATCACGCCGATGGAAACGAAGGTCATAAATAAGCCCGAAGTGTGTGTAACGGACACCAGAAATGTCACACGTGGGTGGCACTGCTCAACAGAATACCGAGAACCACTCCTTAAAACGCCTCCCAGCTCAAACTCCCCCTCCTCAAAAAAAAAAAAGGAGGGAAGTTAGCGGGCGACGTCCCCACATCCCAATGTTTTGAGCTCTCCCATCAGAGAGCTTTCTTTCTTCCCCGCTCTCCCCTGCGATGGGGAGGCGGTTTGCCTGTAGTATACAAAAAACTAAGAACTAAAAACCTACAACAACCTATATAGGTTTTCCTTTGAAATGTTCATTCCAAGCGGGGTTAGGGTTTTAAATTTAGATATATAAAAGGACTCTTTATTTTTGCCCGTAATATCATTTTTGAAACTGCTTTCCGCGATGATGATTTTTAGGTGCGTATGAATGTCGTGGTCGTCGGAGTTAAAGTGTTTAGCGACTGGTGTTTGTCCCTTATTTATAATGTCAGATTTAAGGCCATAAAATCGCTCTTTCATAGAATTTTTAGTTTCTCCTACGTATTGCTTGTTACACAGCGTGCAATTAATAATATATATCACATCAGGTGTTTTGCAGTCAATATGCTGTTTAATATTTACGTAGAAATTTGATGCGGAGCTCGAAATTTTATCAGCGGTCAAAACGAACGGGCGAAGTTGGCAAGGAGTGTCGAGGCAAGGACCACAACCGCCGCATGAATTGTGTTTTTTATATACGGGTGACATAACATCCTCCAAAGATTCTGATGCTTTCGGAATGTGACAAATGGTGATTCGGGAAATATTTTTTAAGTTTATCGTCGGCATGTAGGATGATTAAATGGCGTTTGAATATGGAATTCAGGCTTGATAGGTTCGAATAGTAGTTTATTACCAACGGCACCCTTGTTTCGTTGGAGTGAAGCTGTCCTGTGGAATCAAGGAGTGTGCTACGTTCCAGAGCGGATGCCTTTCTTGTGGCGTCGTAAAGAATAGATGCGGGATATTTTCTTTTGAACAGTGTATTCTTCAAGGATGTTACGTTTTCCTTAAAGTTTGATTCTTCAGAACAAGTTCTACACAACCGAAGGAATTGGCTGTAAGGTATATTATTTTTTTTTTTACATTTTGGGTAGTAGCTATCATAGCGTAGAACCTGACGTTTGTCTGTAGGCTTTCTGTACAACTCCGTTACCAAATGGCTTCACATCTTTTTAACGTTAACGTCGAGAAAGTTAATACAGTCTGCTGAGTAACTGCGGGTAAATTTAATTGTACGGTGACAGCCGTTGAGGTAACTTAGAAAAGAGAGGAGTGCATCTTCATTGCCCTTCCAAATTATAAATATTTCGTCAATATAACGAAGAAATAGGGCGGGAATTTTGGCGTTAGTCCACAAAAAGGTCTCCTCAAACTTGCCCATAAAAATATTAGCGTAATTTGGGGACATTCTCGACCCCATGGCTCCGCCTTGAATTTGCAAATAGTGATCATCATCAAACATAACGTTATTGCAGTTTAAAATAATTCCAATAAGCGCAGAATACAGCTACTGTCTGGGAGAGACGAAATGTAGAGAGAGAGGAATTCCTTCACGGACTGCCAGTCCTTCATTATGTGGAATGTTAGTGTACAAAGAGCTCACATCGATAGTAACTCAAATGCTTTCCTGTGATATTAAGCCAAATCCGTTCAAGTCGTCGATAAGATTAAGAAAGTGTGTGATGTCCTTTACGTAGGATTGTAGCAGGGGGGGGGGGGGGTATATGCTTAATCGCGTGGTCTACAAATTCTGAAATTCGTTCGGTTGGTGTGCCTATGCCTGATATAATGGGCCTCCCTGGATTGTTGGGCTTGTGAACTTTGATGAGCATATAGAAGACACCTGGATAAGCGTTTTTTGACTGAAGGTAATTATATTGATCGCCGTTAATTTTATTTAAATTACGCAGATCTTCGAGTGTTCTGTTAATTATAATACTAAACCGCTGTGTAGGATCGTCACGTAGACGTAGATAAAGATTGGAGTTTTCAAGTTGGGTCAATCCCTCCCGCATGTGGTCGGCCCTGTTCATAACCACAACACCACCTCCCTTATCCGCAGGTCGAATAATGACGTCCTCCCTACACTTCAAATTATTAAGGAACCTGTTGTTCCCGTCTAGACAAATTACCCCTCTGTGTGGTTGCTTTAGCAAGCGAATCAAAAATATCATTCCGTATAGCTTGCACATAATTATCTATGTACAAGCTGGTCTTGCTTGAGTCTGGGGTCCATTGTGACTTTACGATTCAACCTTACAATTTGATTTCCATACTCACCTTACACTGCTACAAACATTTCGCTTACAGTGAATTTTAAATCGAGATTTAAAACAATATTGCTTTTATAACATTACACCCGCTGCGCCTAATAATATGACCTCAGTCTAGTGGTCAACTATGTATAATCTGGATTGGGACATGCTTATTTTGTTACAGGATCACACGAGCTTTCATCGAGCATGAGGCAAAATGGTGAGCAAAATATTGAATTTTCGAAACAATTATTACCTTTTCGAAGATTAACTTCTTAGTCATCAAGACTGTGCATCAACGTTGAATTGTTACGCACAGTAAGAGTCGTGCACATTCACCAAAAAGTGACCAAATATTTAGTTTAAAAAATAGAAATCCCACGAAATTGGTGTGCTTCAAATATTGTTTGGCGCTCATTGATGCAAGCTGCGCAAGCTGGCCCAACAACCTGCTGGGAAATGTCACGTGACCGCAGCACTCTCAAGATGGCGACTCTTTTGAAAGCGTGCACCAGGGAGGAGCAGCCCTCAGTTATCCGGTTGCTGGGTGTACAGAGCAAAAAGCACGCGGTTATTCATCGCAGGATCTTGATGCTGAAGCAGTATGGAGGCGTCTGTATTTCATTTCGCTATGTGTACGAGTAGTACAAAACTCTTCAAGTCTTAAAGTTTGACTGACGCACCAGCTCCGGCTGGGCTCACACTTCGATGTTTCGCACTCAATATCAGAAGTTGAACGGCTTGTACACAAAAAACCGCCATGTCCAAATTGATGCAATGGCTAAAGAATTGAACATCAGCCATGACTTGGTGCACCACACGATTAACGACATTCTTCAGTACCATAAAGTGTCTGCGTGGTGGGTACCAAACCAACCGACGCAAGACATTAGGAACGTCGTGTGGATATGTGCGAGGCGCTGCTCCGACGCTATGAAACTTAGAGAAATTAATTTCTTCAACGCACTGCCTCTGAGGACGAACGTTGAATCCACTATGCCCAGCCAGATACTAAGCGGGTAAGCCGAGTGTGGAGGCACAGTTTCTAACCAAGACCAAAGAACTGGCCGGAACGGCCGGAACTGGTCGGAACTGGCCGGAACGGCGAGTTCCGACGCAGGACAAGGTTATGCTCAGTATTTTTTGTGGATCATAAAAAACGAATAGACGAATAGTACATTCCCAGGGGATTCAGTGCCAACAGTCGTGTTGTGACCTGCTTGAAAATAATTTCAAGTCTGATCAGGTCAAAGCGCAGTGGTTTGCTGACCTTTGGTGTTGCTGCAGCATGAAAATGCGCGGCTCACATGGCACGTTCGACAGCGAATCAAAATTAAGGGTCTTCATTTTCAAAGCCTTCGGCATCCGCCAGACTCAAGGGACCTGGCAACAAGACAGTTTAATCTGTTCAAGCGACTTAAAGTAGTGCATCCCTGGCTCCAGAGAGACACGCATGATGTTTTCTTCTCCAGCATCGACGAGTCGGTGAAGCGTTGGTGCACATGTGCTGAACGCGGGAGGAACTGTGTTAGAAAGAGGCAAATTATTTTTAGTCCTCTTTCGGTTTTTACGCAAAAAAAAAACACTTTTTTTATGAGTTTTATTTTTTTACTCTGCCTTCTATTTTAAGGAAGGGCGGGAAACGATTTTGTATATTTGGCGTCTAATTATAGGGATAAGCCTCATACCTGTTCTTTTTTTAACAATTGTTGAGTGTTTCAACGTCAGATAATGTAGTGATAGTCCGGGTCAGAGTTTGCCTATAGTTAGGTTAAAATATATGTAAAAGCCGAGAGAATAAACGTTTATTAAAGTATCATGATCCGGTGCTCGACGATAGTTACCACTCGTCCCCCAGTAGAGCACGGACATGCTGTACCAGCAGAAGCCGAAGTGTGGCGACGAGGTCACGTTGGGGGGAGAGCCAGCCTGCCCATTCAGGTGGTCGGGAATGGGATGGGAGAGTGGAGAGAATGGAACTCATTAAGGATTGTGCGTGGGAACAACTCCAGGGCATGTGCTCGTTGGAGGGACATTCCTGGCACTGGGTGTATGAAGGAGACCATGGGAGACCCTGCATGTATTGTGTAGAGTGGGGTGTGAGAATGGAGGAGACTTGAGTTCTGCGAAAAATGGAGGTAATCCTGTCTGAAGAAGGAGGCGGGGGATTGGGACATTGCGCCGTTAAGTGTATGTTGTCGCGTAGAAGGATAGTTCGTGCATTGTGTAAGAGTTTGTGATAGTGACGGGGATAATATTCGTCTTTCCAAACTTCTGAGGGGCTTGAAGAGGGCTAGTCGCGGGTAACGCGTTTGCGCGTGCGTTGTCCTCGATAGTTTCGTAGCCTGGGATCCACTGGACAGTTACGCGAAGGGAGGGCTGTTTAGTAGGATCTTGGTGTGATGTGCGGAAACACTAGATTATACAAAAAGCCACGGCATGACGTCTGACTGTCCGTCCTGATAAGGACTTCGTCGGTAGGGTGTTGGGGAAGGGTGATTGCCTCAGATATGGCCAGGAGTTCTGCTGACGTGTGGTCTGGTGCCGAGGTATGTGTGTTATGGGGACTGTAGACGGCGATACGAGAGCGAATTGGGAAATTAGATTCGTCCGTGTAGTAAGCAGTTCTGGGGGGCAAAATCTGTGCACCGTTGATGTGGCGTACTCGCTTTGAGCAACGTACTTCGTTGTGCTCAGCCGACATGTGTTTAGGGATAGGGAGGAGGCGTACGCGTGGGAGGGGTGTCCATGAATCGGCCGGGAGGGAAATGGGGGTAAGTGCGCGGGGGGATAACCGAGCAGTTGTAAGAGTTGCTTGCCCTGTTTGGACGTTTTGAGACGTTGATACGGTCATCGAGATACGGTCATCGAGAATGTTCAAAAGGCATGTGGCTTCCATAATATCGTTGGATGCGTATCGGGGTACGCCGAAGGGCAAGACGTTGGCTTTTCCGGAGGGCAGTGTCTAATTGCTTCAGCTATGGGGATGACAGTTTTCAGTAAAACAATTGGTACATGACGCGCGAGTATACAAGGGTATTGATGGCCTTGAGGAGCTCGCGCTTTTTCATACCGGCCGTGTGGTGCGTAACTCTGCAGGGCATTTGATGGGCCTGGTTGATTATGATTCGTGATAGATTGGAGCCATAGATGAGGTTGGCCTGATTGGTGGAGATGGAAGCCGAGGGCGCTAATGAACGCTTTGCGGGAAATGTCTGCTCCATGAAGGGATAAGGAGCTCAAGGCACTTATTTTGTCTGCTCGTTTGGCGTTGTGATTGGAAATAACCACGAATTCGGACTTGGTTGGTGAACAAGAAAGACCTGATGTTCGTGATGTGGGTCTGAAAGGTGTCGAGGCCCTGCTGAATGGTTCTTTAAATAAACGCGCCGAATAAGACAAGACGAAGAAGTGGAACGGACACAAGGCGCACTCGCAACTGCTTATTTTTGCAAAGTACATGCATTTATAGGCCCCAGAACCCTGTTAGTCATGAGCGTGTCCCTCGAAATGCTTCTCTCAATTATTCAAACTCACTCTTTGACAGGGCGAGTGACGCTTCACTTATGCACTCAACGCCCTTATCCCTAATTGCATACGCTTCGTGCACCTCTCTGCTTGTTCGGTCGCGATAACGAGCCAAAATCCTAATGTCATGTAGCACCGGCGAACACGGGCATCTATTACAATGAATGGCGAGATGGCCAGACGGGCTAGCTCGCGTGGCAGCCGCATGCTCGCGGACGCGGTCATTCACGCATCTGCCCGTCTGGCCAACACGGCGCCGCATGACAAGGGGATTTCGTATACAACTCCTGAGGCACACTCGGCAAATTTTGTCTTGTGCTTTTTGCTGCAAAGATCAGTCTGTTGATCGGGACAATTGATTTTATGGCAAAGTCGGACCATCGGATTGGGCGCTGAGAAAACCACAGGTACGTTGAAACGCTGGGCCACCTTCTTTAAATTATGTGACACTTAGTGTAGGTATGGAATAACCGCTGGCCTCATATTGGGTCTCTCGAGGGCGGGTTTGCCCGTTCCTCTAATCTTTTTTACCAGGCCTTCAGCAACCTCAGTTAAGCACCTTTGCGGAAAGCCGGCCTCTTCCAGTTTTTTTATCTGTCGCGCGAAACGTTCCTGAACGGAATGCTCGCAAGATTTCTTGAGAGCGGCCTCCAAGCACGTTTCGGCGATGCCCCTTTTTACTAACTTAGAGTGAGCCGACTCAAATGGTAGTATCGCTTTCTTCGATCTCGGCGCATACGCCCACATATATGGTCTTCTAAAAAACTTAGTTTAATGTCTAAAAATTGTAACTTCCCCTCAGTGGGTGTCTCAAAGGTAAAAGTCAAACCGTCCGCGCAAGCACCGAAGATACGCATAATCGCAGATACAGCATCTGCCAAGGATGCCTCAAGTGCTTCACTAAAAATAAGAAAATCATCTACGTATCGAAAAATCCTGTTTTTGCCATCGCATCTTAGCTTCTCTAGGATGGCGTTGTCGCAACTGCTTAAAACAAAATGTCACACAGAACCGGCGCCACACGCGACCCAATGCAGATGCCCTTCTTCTGAACATACAAGTCCCCTTCAAACGAAACATACGTGTGCGTAAGATAAAAAGAAAGAATTTCAAGAAAACTGTCTACGCTAACGCCACTGGAGGAACAAAACGTCACCTCTCCGCTTTTTTCGATACATTTCCTAACCGCACAAAAGAGTGGCTCATGCGGTACAGAATAAAAAAGATCTTCAGTCCACAGAAAAGGCACTTTGAAATCCCCGCGCTCCTTCCTCCAGAAATTCAATAACACTCTACGAGTTTCGCACCAAAAAAGGATCGTACAGCTCAAATGTTGACAAGTGCTTACTGAGGAAGCTAGACAAGTGGACTTGCAAGGAGCCCCTTTCCGTTACAATCGCTCTAAAAGGATTCCCACTTTTGTGCGTTTTGGCAGAAAAGAAAATGTTCAGATGTAGACCGGTGGCAGATTGCACGCTTTTTTGAAACCCCGCCAAGTTCAAATCACCACAAAGCTCCTTAGCGCGGGCCTTAAACTTAGACAAGGAACCCGGGCTCACGTTCTTGAAGTTATTGAGGATTGCTTGTTGTGACCTTTCAGCAAACATGTCCCGCGTCACAACCACAAAGTCACCTTCCTTATCGGAAGTTAGCAGCTTCAGGTCGTTGTCCTTAAAGTAGTCGATGATGTGCATGTTTTTCGATCCTTTCATCGATTGACCTGTCAGGCGCCGTAGAACGTCAACGCCATCCGCGACGCACCTTTTCTTGTTCTCAGGGGTGGCTTTTTCCGCCATCCCTCTCACCAAGGACAGCTTGGCTACAGGACGCAGTTTGGGTTCCTTGCAGAACTTTGGACCTTTTTCCAAGGCTGCCTCGATGTTTGGTGGCAGGACCGCACCTCCGAGAAGAGACACCTGTGGTTGTCGTATGTTGCCGCGTTTTTGGGCTCTTGGTATCGACGCTCTTGCCTGCTGCCACAAAACTTCAGTGTACTCAGCTGCTGTCCGCAGGTGACCCTTGTAGGCCCTCTCCGCTGACTGCGTCGCAACACCACCGTAGTAGCAACGGATCCTCAAGCAGTATCTGTATCTTTCTACCTGTTTCCAAGATTCAGAGCGTAGAATTCGGCAAATTCTTTTGGCGTGGCCGATGGACGGCTGTATTCCGTAAAATAACGCAATAACGTCCTCTGGGAAGCCTCCAGGTCGAATGGCATACGTATAGAACCTAGCCCGGCAGCACGACACAGCAATTAGGTTGATTAGGGGATACACCGACTGATGATGGGAGGGGGAACAAATAAAAGAGCCCGTTGTAAAAGAAATACATTGCAGCAATGTGGAAAGTTGGGCCAGTTGGTTCATGGTTCTTTAAATAAAAGCGTCGAATAAGCCAAGGACGAAGAAGTGGAACGACACAAGGCGCACTCGCAACTGTTTATTTTTGAAAAAGTACATGCATTTATAGGCCCCAGAACCCTGTTAGTCATGAGCGTGTCCCTCGCAATGCTTCTCTCAAATATTCAAACTCACTCTTTGACAGGGCGAGTGACGCTTCACTTATGCACTCATCGCCCTTATCCCTAATTGCATACGCTTCGTGCACCTCTCTGCTTGTTCGGTAGCGATAACAAGCCAAAATCCTAATGTCATGTAGTACCGGCGAACACGGGCATCTACTACAATGAATGGCGAGATGGCCAGATGGGCTAGCGCGCGTGGCAGCCGCATGCACTCGGGCGCGGTCATTCACGCATCTGCCCATCTAGCCAATGTACACGGCGCCGCATGACTGGGGGATTTCGTATACAACTCCTGAGGCACACTCGACAAATTTTGTTTTGTGCTTTTTGCTGCAAAGATCAGTCTGTTGATCGGGACAATTGATTTTATGGCAAAGTCGGACCATCCGATTGGGCGCTGAGAAAACCACAGGTACGTTGAAACGCTGGGCCACCTTCTTTAAATTATGTGACACTAATTATAGGTATGGAATAAACGCTGGCCTCATATTGGGTCTCTCGAGGGCGGGTTTTCCCGTTCCTTTTATCTTTTTTACCAGGCCTTCAGCAACCTCAGTTAAGCACCTTTGCGGAAAGCCGGCCTCTTGCAGTTTTGTGATCTGTCGCGCGAAACTTTCCTGAACGGAATGCAAGCAAGACTTCTTGAGAGCGGCGTCCAAGCACGTTTTGGCGATGCTCCTTTTTACTAACTTAGAGTGAGCCGACTCAAATTGTAGTATCGCTTTCTTGGATCTTGGCTCATACGCCATTCGACGTGGATGCTTCCCAGAGGACGTTATTGCGTTATTTCATGAAATACAGCCGTCCATCGGCCACGCCAAAAGAATTTGCCGAATTCTACGCTCTGAATCTTGGAAACAGGTAGAAAGATACAGAGACTGCTTGAGTATCCGTTGCTACTACGGTGGTGTTGCGACGCAGGCAGCGGAGAGGGCCTACAAGAGTCACCTGCGGACAGCAGCTGAGTACACTGAAGTTTTGTGGCAGCAGGCAAGAGCGTCGATACCAAGAGCCCAAAAACGCGGCAACATACGACAACCACAGGTGTCTCTTCTTGGAGGTGCGGTCCTGCCACCAAACATCGAGGCAGCCTTCGAAAAAGGTCCAAAGTTATGCAAAGAACCCAAACTGCGTCCTGTAGCCAAGCTGTCCTTGGTGAGAGGGATGGCGGAAAAAGCCACCCCTGAGGACAAGGAAAGGTGCGTCGCGGATGGCGTCGAATTCTACGGCGCCTGTCAGGTCAATCGATGAAAGGATGGAATAACATGCACATCATCGACTACTTCAAGGACAACGACCTGAAGCTGCTAACTTCCGATAAGGAAGGTGGCTTTGTGGTTGTGACGCGGGACATGTTTGCTGAAAGGTCACAACAAGCAATCTTCGAGAACTTCAAAAAAGTGAGCCCGGGTTCCTTGTCTAAGCTTAAGGCCCGCGCTAAGGAGCTTTTTGGTGATTTGAACTTGGCGGGGTTGCAAAAAAGCGTGCAATCTGCCACCGGTTTACATCTGAACATTTTCTTTTCTGCCAAAACGCACAAAAGTGGGAATCCTTTTAGAGCGATTGTAACGGAGAGGGGCTCCTGGCAGGTCCATTTGTCTTGCTTCCTCAGTAAGCACTTGTCAACATTGAAGCTGTGCGATCCTTTTTTGGTGGAAAACTCGGAGAGTGTTATTGAATTTCTGGATAAAGGAGCGCGGGGATTTCAAAGTGCCTATTCGGTGGATGCTGAAGGTCTTTTTTATTCTGTACCGCATGAGCCACTCTTTTGTGCGGTTAGGAAATTTATCGAAAAAAACGGAGAGTTGACGTTTTGTTCCTCCAGTGGCGTTAGCGTTGACAGTTTTCTTGAACTTCTTTCTTTTTATTTTACCCACACGTATGTTTCGTTTGAAGGGGACTTGTATGTTCAGAAGAAGGGCATCTGCATTAGGTCGCGTGTGGCGCCGTTTCTGTGTGACATTTTTTTAAGCAGTTGCGACAACGCCATCCTAGAGAAGCTAAGATGCGATGGCAAAAACTGAATTTTTCGATAGGTAGATTATTTTCTTATTTTTAGTGAAGCACCTGAGGCATCCTTGGCAGATGCTGTATCTGCGATTATGCGTATCTTCGGTGCATGCGCGGACGGTTTTACTTTTACCTTTGAGACGCCCACTGAGGGGAAGTTACAATTTTTAGACAGTAAACTAAGTTTTTTAGAAGACCATATATGTTGGGCGTATGAGCCGAGATCCAAGAAAGCGATAATACCATTTGAGTCGGCTGACTCTAAGTTAGTAAAAAGGGGCATCGCCAAAACGTGCTTGGAGGCCGCTCTCAAGAAGTCTTGCGAGCATTCCGTTCAGGAAAGTTTCGCGCGACAGATCACAAAACTTCAAGAGGCCGGCTTTCCGCAAAGGTGCTTAACTGAGGTTGCTGAAGGCCTGGTAAAGAAGATAAAAGGAACGGGCAAACCCGCCCTCGAGAGACCCAATATGATGCCAGTGGTTATTTCATACCTACACTTAGTGTCACATAATTTAAAGAAGGTGGCCTAGCGTTTCAACGTACCTGTGGTTTTCTCAGCGCCCGATCGGGTGGTCCGACTTTGCCATAAACTCAATTGTCCCGATCAACAGACTGATCTTTGCAGCAAAAAGCACAAAACAAAATTTGCCGAGTGTGCCTCAGGAGTTGTATACGAAAACCCCCTGTCATGCGGCGCCGTGTACATTGGCCAGACGGGCAGATGCGTGAATGACCGCGCCCACGAGCATGCGGCTGCCACGCGAGCTAGCCCGTCTGGCCATCTCGCCATTCATTGTAATAGATGCGCGTGTTCGCCGGTGCTACATGACATTAGGATTTTGGCTCGTTATCGCGACCGAACAAGCAGAGAGGTGCACGAAAAGTATGCAATTAGGGATTAGGGCGTTCAGTGCATAAGTGAAGCGTCACTCGCCCTGTCAAAGGGTGAGTTTGAATATTTGAGAGAAGCATTGCGAGGCACACGCTCATGACTAACATGGTTCTGGGGCCTATAAATGCATGTACTTTTCAAAAATAAATAGTTGCGAGTACGCCTTGTGTCGTTCCACTTCTTCGTCCTTGTCTTATTCGGCGCTTTTATTTAAAGAACCATGAACCAACTGGCCCAACTTTCCACTTCCATGCTGAATGGTTTGTTCAATCTCCGCCGGAGAGTCTCGTGAACGCCAGACAGTAACGTCGTCGGCGCAGATGTTATTGTGGACTGTTGGGATGGTTTCAAGTTGTTTCACCAGTGACACGTGTGATAAGGTTAAAACTATCACAGCCGGACTGAAGTAACTTAGAAAGGAGGTCAATCAACTTACAGACACAAACCATGAACTCCAAAAAAGGAACAAGTCACTGAGGATCAAGATTCGGGAACTTCAGCAGTTTCGAAGGACTAACAACCTGGAGGTAAAAAGGGTGCCCCTGGAACGCGATACCTGTGAGATCGTTAAGACGTTATGCGAAGTTTTGGGGAAACCCATTCCTAGACAACTACATCGGTGTCTGCCACCGATTCCCCAATTTGAGAGCCGCCAAAAAAACGTCATTGCACGTTTCGTTCGACGAACAACACAAAATGCTGTTCTGGCAAAGGCAGGAAAGGCTAGACTTGATACTACACAGCTCGGGTTTCCAGACAGAAAACACCCAGTGAACGTAAACGAGCAACTAACGGCAGGAAAAACAAACTTTCGGCGCTGCCATTGCTCGTAAAACGAGTTTCTGGATGGAAATGCGTGTGGTCAAGTGGTGGGAGAGTTTATGTGCGCCGAAATAACAACGTTCATTTTTTTTTTAATTGACTGCCAAGAGGATGTATAAAACAAAACCGCGTAAAATGATAGCCAACAGACAATCGTGTGGTATTGCTTCTTTTGCAATGGCTGAAAGCAAAGCTCATCAGTGCCAATACTATAAGATACCTCATTTTTAACACCTTTTAAAAATTGCAAAACTAGTTTCTCTGCACTTTCCATGAACTTGTGCAGTATGAAAGGTAAGATAGGTTTGTTTGAAATGTTTTTAACCTCTTTAAAATATAGCTTTGATTCTCTTATTTCAACTAAAACGTGGCTAACTGTCAACGACCAGCTACCGACTATGTTGGGTTACAAAGGCACGGGTATGATTAGGAGAATAAAGAGAGGGTGTGGAATATCGATTTTTGAAAAAAATAATGTAATTTGAACATTGAATTAGACAAATATTTATTTAGGAATACAGATAATGAACGCTAATAAACACAAGCTTCCCTAGGTGATTTTCATTTGCCACTTCTTATCAGGGGCGATGTAAACATTCATACTACATCTTGAGTCAGCGGCAAGGCGGTTTCACGACGTGCTACTTTCTTACAACTCTATCAACGCGATAACACTGACATCTAGAGTATCCATGACAACTTCAACATCCCTTGATATTTGTGTCACAAATATAGACTCTGATAGTATGGACGACAGCGAAGTCCAGGCCTGCAGCGAGAATGTGGGCGGTGGTAGAGGCTGTTCGTGCCGCTCGCGTCGCGCGTGTAAGTACAGGAGAAGGCGGCTCGTGACTTGGACCCGCGTTGGGCAGTTGAGGGATGTCGGCGGGTGCTACCCTTCGCAGTGGTGGCAGAAAAACTCGCATACATGGGGCGTCTTAGTAGGATGTTGGTCAGGTAAGAAACGTTTGCTGCAGGTGGGCAGACCGCATAATACAACTTATTGGGACAAACCTCGGCGCTGTGTCCAATGGTAAGGCATGTGGCGCAAAGCGCGCTTCTCGGGCGGTGGGGGCGGATCCTCACGGCGACCCGGTTGAGGAAAGCGTATCGGGTGATTTTGGGGTCCTCCACGGTGACCAGGACAGAGTGTGCCGTGCTCAAGCGTCTGCCCGTGAGTAGAGTTGTTTGCTCTCAAACCAGAGAGTGACCTAGCTCCTCGTCCGTAACGTTATGGGGGGGGGGAGCCGTAAATGACGCCACGGGCGTTACTGGGAGTATTAGTCGTGTAGGATTTGGGGGGCGCAAGGCGCGCCTTGGAAGTGGGGAGTTTTGAGAGGTAAAAGTTTCAGGACGGCCGTGAGACGGTACGTGTGGATGGCCATGAGATTCGGAGTGGGGCGGATCTTGATGTACGTGTTTTTTCGTTCTGTCGAAGTCTGGCGTGTCACGGCAAGCACCAGGGCTCCGAGGAGTTTAGAGTTGAGTGATTGTAGTGAGACGCGTTAGAGTATTTTCATATTTATGGTGGGGTAGAAGTGGTCAAGAGTGGCGTTGGGACGGCGGTGTGCTATTCAGCAGCTGCTGGTGGAGTGAGCGGAACGTCGGTTTCCATGCGGAGCTGGCTGGGATCTGGTGGGCCGAGAGCAGTGGAAGTTATTCTGAAGATGTCCAGCAATTTCCATAAAGTTCCTGCAAATCAACCCCAGCTTATCGGCGGAAATCTCAGGAGTAGAGGTAGAAGCCAAGCTTCTAATTCATCTTTCTCCCGGGCTATGAAGCCTACACTAGTCGGGCGAATGATCTCTTGGGAGGAGCATTCAGCTATAGACCTTTTCTGTGTACTCTCGTCCCCAGCCACCTAATAGGCGTATCCGGTATAGGCGATGAAAAAATACTAAAACGTTTCAGCCTCAAACTAGTAAAAGAAAATAAGGGGGAGGCAAAACGATAATGTGTGACGGTTACGCTTATATCCTAAGTGCCTTCTACTGGCGTGGCGACTGCAAAACAATGTTTTCGCCCATACTGGAAGTGGCGACAATTCAAGATGGCGGCGCACTTGGAGAAACGGTATATATGCAAGCGCCGCAGCTAATTTGTTTTCTGGATATATAACATTTGGAAGCTCTGGGCATGTGGATAGCCAAGGCTTCGCTGTGGTACATTGGAAAGCCGTCAATCTCACACCGATGCGCTCACGTAGTAATAATTTTTTTCTCTGATTATATTAGGAAAAGTTTACGACACGTACACAGAATATTACAATTTACAATAGAATATTTTTATGCAAAATAAAATATAGAACACGCCAAATATACACGTTTCAGAGACACATCTACAAATTATTTACCAACAAACTTCACAAAATATGTAAAAATGATAATCCTGAAGTGCATTTACGAGTATATAAGAAACACATGATTGTCCACTATTGTAGCTTTGTTAAAAATGCAAAAACGCAGCTGAATCATCTATATGTGGCAAAACTGGACGTCAATATTTCAAAAACTCCACTTATTATTTCTTTGGACTTTCCTTAACCGTTTACAGTGACTTGAGCTTACTTGTGATGGCAAAACATTCAATAACATTAGACCTTCTTAAGAGAAAAACAACAACAAGGCTTCACTCAAATTGAGCTAGCTTGTTTTTGTTATAGGGGGTGTGCCGCACGACGTCAGCTCCAAGGAGACATTTTTTACAGCCGACAGAGGCTCAACAATGGTGCTGCTCAATCATAGAAATCGTAGAGTATAGAAAGTCATGCTGTTCCTACCTTAGCTAGTTCTGTATTTGTGTTTCCTTCCGTTGCCTTCTAAATCCCCCCCCCCCCCCCTTACACTTCCAAGGGGCATTAGCTCACAAAGAACTGTCGGCGGACGCCACTGCTGCCAACAGTTGAGAACTGCAGGCAAAACCCAAATTGCCGTGAAACAAAACCCTCACACGAAAAAGGTCTATAACCGCGAAAACAAGGCGAGAGAAGTAATATTTAGAGAGTCGATATTTTCGTGTTGAACAATGTGTGACGACAAACAAACCGGCTTACCCTTTCTAAGTGTACGTCCGTACCCAACGGAAGAGAGATAAAACTTGATAACCACAAGGCTTTTGTTGTAGTGTTTCCATGTCATTTGGTACAGTGATGGTCCGGGTCATATTTTGCATAGTTTTGCAAAGTATATACCCAATGAAAATCATGTCCTTGGGAGGAGCACTCAGCTATATATAGAGTGTTTCACAAAACGCGGCCCGACACGTCCCTGTCAAAATTACGCATCGCACAGAAAAAGGGCTGATGTAATATTGGTTCCTGCCAAAAGTCAAATTTATAAAGAAAAACAATTGTTTGATAATAGGGACTTTCTGCAAACTGCTACGTGTTCCGCGTACCTCCCTGCTGAGCTAGCCTTGGAAGCAGGCTTTTAAGCGCGCGCCCGGGCGATCCCATGACCGCGGGGCGCGCTCTCAAAAGCATGCTTCAAAGGCTCCGGTAGAGCGGTAGGCGGAACAAGCGGTTTGCAAGAAGTCCCAACTATTTCTCCCACCGATGTTTGCCGTCGCTTGGCTTGCGTTCGCACAGCAAAACACCAACAACATGCCAAGGAACGTCATGACACCCATCCCCGCGACGTCCACTATCCTCCGGGTGACTATGTCCTCGTCGGATTTCCCGTTCGCAAAATCGGCAGGTGCACGAAGTTTCTCGCGCGCTACCGTGGACCCTACCGCATCGTGAGACAGACGTCACCAGTGAACTATGCCGCTGAAGAGCTCACCAGCCCCACCAGTCAGACATCTCCCGTGTCACCCGACTAGAGCTTTACACCCCACGTTCCACCGGCCAGGCTGGCCTTTCTCTTTGGGGTGTATAAGGAATATTCACTGGCGGCCATAGCTGTGTGCGCGACTGCCGAGCGCGTGCTGACGGCAAGCTTCCAGAGTTCTTTTACAGCGTGCATTCAACACCATCAGGATTGCCGGTCTCAGTAGCCTATAAATGTGACCTCGTTCTGAGCATGAGCTCTAAACAGCACACTCAAATATGGCGTCCAGTGAATACCCCTACCGATGTGAGCAGAGGCAGGACTTGGCGCTAAATGGCAATACGCGCCAAGCGAACCGTCGAGCATGGTCACTTGAGTCCGGCCCGGTTTACGAGGCTCAGCAACGGGGCGCGAGAAACGGCGCAGATTTGAAAAGGTCACCGTTGAAATCTGCCGACCTTTCGGTGTCCTCGCTGTATATCTCCTTTCCCTGCCTACGGCCATCGGAGACGAGGAATAAACTCCCTCACAATACAATTGAAATAGCAATTACTTTAAGTAATTAGATTTCTAATTAAAAAATTCACAGGGTCTCTTATGTTATCCCTAAGACGACTAAAGCGAAAGCCCAAGCGCCAATCCCGGTGATAGCGAACCTCGAAGACAGCGCGCTCTTTGACGACGCACTTTTGGCACCGTTAATCTCAGGGCATGTCGCACGCCCGGTCTTCACCGCTGCCCGAGCGAGTGTCCTCCTCTCCCCCTGGGTTTGCGCCGCGCGCGCGCCTCCGCCGATTCTGGCACATGTAACGCCATCTCGTGGTCCAGTGGCGAACCGTGGGTTCTGGCTCCTTTCGTGTCGCCGACGTGATTTCGTACCTCTCCTGTCGCCGACGAATTTTCGTAATTTTCTTGTCGTCGACGTGTTTTCGCTGAAGTACTTTGACGGTCGACTGAACGATGAGACATATAAGGCCTTAATTAACTTAAAGATGCCGTTTAAATCACAAGCATGGTGGGCATAATAGAGAACAATTAAATCCACCCATACCATAGACATAGAAAGAATGCGCAGTGCTTTTTGCGGCGCCCCGTAAAATACACAATTTGGACGTGCTTTTGAAAAAGGGGTCATAGGAGGCGACGTAAGGAAACACAAATATAAAGCTAAACTAAGCGCTTTATTACCTCAATCTTAACACCTTAACTTTCTACAACCTACTATACAGCAGCACCGCAGTACAACCTTTTTCGGTTCTACAAAAATGTATCTTTGGAGCCGACTTCGTGTGGAAACGCCTTTATAACGAACACAAGCCTAGCTCAGTTAGAGTGAAGGTTGTCATTTTTTCTTTTAAGCAGTTCATATTTTACTCAATGTTTTGCCATCACAACTCAGTTCAAGTCACTGCAATGTGTTAAGGAGAGTTTAAACAAAATAAAATGTTGAGTTTATATATATATTTTTTTGTTAGTGCAATTGTGCCATATTTAAAGAAATTAGCTCCGTTTCTGCAATATTAACAGAACATCAATAATGGCTAAGATGGTTTTGTCATATATTCGTAAACTACAATGAAAGATTATCATTTTGATATAATTTGCGTTGTTTTATATGAAGTAATTCGCTGGCAAATAATTTGTAATCTATTTTGCATGCAAATATTTTATTGTAATATTTAATTGTCTGTGTACATGTAGACCTTTCATAAAATAAGTAGGAAAAAGATTGCCATGCGCATGCTTCGGTGTAAAAGTGGCGGCTGTACAAAGTACCATGGCGAAAGCTTAGCAATCTCGCGCCTCGAGTTTCAAAAATGTATATCTCCGCAAGACATTTCGCTACGCCGTTCGCGTACTGCTGAACACTCCTCCAAGAACATTGCTTTAACATATATTTTTACATTACTATAAAAAAATATGACCCGGACCATCATTTCATGAGCTGACATAGAAGCACCCCACTGCTTCTTGAGATATTTGTAGGCTTCATTCAGTAGTAAATAGTTTTGTTACGTTCTACGAATTAGTGTAACGATGCTTTGGGCGAAAGAACTTCAGATATACGATACCAAACATTCTATTGCAATAGCTAATATTGACATCCAACACAACATGTACCAAACACCTGCCAAATCAATGATTATTAGAACCGGTTTGTAAAATCAGTTTCTAATACTAGTAATATATGGTTGAGGTCATTCACCTCAATGGGAACCTCATGGTATTCTACGTATAATGCCTCCCACCACTTAAATTGTGCTTTCTTGGAACGATAGATTTTTCTTCTTTCTTTTCTAATTTTTAATCTATACACTTCTGCCAAGTATGTGAAAACTAAACAGATGCTTTAAAGACGCATTCGCACTAACTATATTGCGCAGTCTAAACCATTCCCTCCGAGCGCTACTCTAGTAGAAAAAATGTTTCAGATTTAATACACAGTTTTTGTTTCCGTACATTGCAACCCAAGGAACAAATTCACACCTTGATTACACCGTATAGTTAGGTATTACATTACCCTCAAAAATCGTGCTTCCAAACCTTCCACATTCTTACTTCTGGCCACTAATTTATTTTTACCTTTCATTGCAGGGCCACAACTTATGGAAGATTTGAAGCGAGACAGTGGTATGCAACCCTCACAATTATTTAGAGAAAATTTAATTTGTTTTTATCTTCTGCATCGCCTCCGTTCAGAACATTTTCTTCATCTGTCTGACATGAAAACAAATTTAAAAATACCTTTTAATGGGTTCGACGAACATCGGTGAACAAACTTTTGTTTTAAAACTCGGACCGGTTATTTTATTTGTGGGTCTTGTGGTGCTTTATCAATAGACCCATTACACATAATGCGATAATAATGTTGTTCGCTAAACTATTTAAACCATCCGACCGTTCATGACCTTTTTCATGAAGGGTCCACTGACAACCCCACCATTTATACTTTCTTTTGTCTCAAACGCTTTGAAAGCGCTAGATAAAAGAAAACAAATATTCATCGCCGAAAAAATTCTTAGCGTGCAAAATACTACGTCAAAGTAAGTCAAAGATCCGCGTGCCCCAGCCTCAACCGAGGGAAGCTACAAGAAAAGGAAGAGGCTTTTTTTCTTTTAGAAGACAGTAGATGGTGAAGGCATTCTTCAGAAATTTTGAGAGGCTGCGAGCTGCATGTATTTAGCAATTAATAATAACCCTCAACAATTTTTTACGACAGTTGTGAGCGCATTATGCCGCTGACTGAAATATAACAAACCAGAGTCCGAAATTTCTAGTGACGAGGTATCCGCCGTCTCCTAACTGCAATGTTTATGGTAGTACAATGTTCTTCTCGCTTTCTTCCTATTTTCAATATGGCGACGCATCACAACTATGCTGAGGGTATTAAGAAGTATGAGGAATGTTGGAAAAATCGGCCAAAACTCGGAAGAGATGTTTTTGTTTTGATTTTCGAAGTCGGATATACTTTTGAACTTCGAGAGAGCCTTCGTCAAGAAATAAAAAAAGTTTAGGGTATCCCTTTAGCGTTACTCACCAAAGTCTGCAACACGTCCTTTTCCTCTTCTATCACCTTAAAAAACGTCTGCGACCCAGTCGCTCATTGGACGGTTGGGAGACGCATGCGCTCGTGATTGCCGTGATCGACGAGAGGGAAAGAGGAAGAAGTTAAATGACAGTGATCCCATAAGGCATGGAGTAAAGCCCCTTCTTGTTTCAAAAGTAGAGCAAGGTGCGTCGATGCACGAGACAGGTAGCAGCCCTTGGGAAGATTATGGCGTCACAGCTCAGCACCGAGCTAGAGTTCAGATGCCACGTTCTTCCCAGAAGTGGCGTGCAGAACGTATCTCGAGAATTTCCACAACAATGAATGGCACCACTTTTCCCAGGATAAAGGGGCTTTAGCAAGGAGTGCACGATTACGCCTTCTTCGACCAAGGTTCGGGTGGGAGTTTCAAATGAAACCTAATATAAAAATAAATTATATATATAGACACACAGTTCCCAGGTTTAAAATATTTAGGGCGATATATAGGAATCATTTCCGTCGCTTCCAGCAATAAAATAAAGAAGGCCACTTAAGGCTGGTGACATGTACGAATGCGAAAGCATTCGTACACGTAGCCAATTCCTACAAGCAGTGCGCCCCGCTGTCAGGCCGGCCGGGTGGCGCGACATGGCTGAAAGCAGAGCGTAGGACACGTGATACAGCAGTGCACAGGGAGAAGGAGCGGGAATTTCCCGCTTCCTCTGAGCCTCCGGCCACGCCTGACACGTGACGCAAGAGGGGGAGAGAGTGGCGGCCGTGCGCGCGCCACCCTCTCCCATTTATTGGCGCACGGGCCGCAGCGCCATGGAGAGGGCTTCTCTGTGTGGTTGCCATCCATGGAACAATGAAGCGTAGCAGCCGATGGAACTCTAGGTGCCGTTTCGATCTGCCGATGGGAGAATGGGAATTTCCTTCCCGTTTTTCACGGCTATAGACGCCGCCGGCTCCGCTCCATGGGACAGTTCATGCTTTCGTATTCAAATATATTTCGATGCTGGGGCTGTCAGTGGTCCTTTAAAGGGCTTTGTCACTAATGATTACGTACTTCTGCTTTAATAACAAAAGGTGTGTCGAGATGGCGGCACTTGTAATACAGTATATTATAGCTTTATTTTTATCATTTCAGGACTACTCTTCCAGATCATAGTTGAACTTGGTAAGTAATTAATATTTCCGAACTGAAATACAGATATTGAATTGTGTCAAATAGCTGTATATTTGGTTTTTCTAAGATGATTGTTACAATATAATTTTTGTAAATTGGTTACCAACCGGCTAACTCTGCCCCGTGAAGACATATACCCCGCCTGCTTACCCTCCGCCAGCCGGGAGATTACAAGAAAATAAAGTAAAACCACGAAAACAAACTAAACAAAAACAGCATACGGTTTCACTCCATAAATGAGACATTCTTATGAAACGGCGCATTCACCTCGGTTTTTTTAAACACAACAGTTCTCAGTAACTTTGTTTCAACCACGGTGTAAGAAGAGTCAGCTGGAGTAACGCCTTCTCCAGAGGCATTCAACTCTCGTCTCCGTTTCTCAAGCATGCACATTACAAGATGGCGCCTGAGTCGTCCAGGCCTGCGAAGGGCGTCTGCTACGAGGGGAGCGAAACGTTCAGTGGTTGCAGAGGAGTTTGCATGTGATAAACTGAACGTGAGAGTTAAACATGGCACTTTGAGGCGACGGTGGATATTCCTGATGTTATGCCATTAACCGTTTCAGAAGAGGGCTTCAGGCCGGTGTCCTTTTTAGCGTTTTTGCGTAAAGCGCTTGCATTATTTCTTTTTTCTTTTTTTTTTTCTGAAGCGAGAAACATGTATTTGCTGGGCTCTTGAGATCGCGTACTGGTCTGTGGTATTGTAAGTAAACTCAAACTCAAGCGCACCATGGGATATGCGGAGTGTTCAGAATCGATCGCGAGGAATGGGACGCGGAAGTGCTGTTGTGACGACGGTATGCTATTTGCTTATTATACGCCCCGATCCCACAGAAGAAAAAAACGCTTCTCTCGTTTGCAAGAAAAACTTTGCAGTCTTGTACACGTTACTAAAAAAAGTAATCGATTACAATTACTATTACTCTTGGCTAAAAAGCATTCGATTAGATTACTTGATTACTCGACGGCAAAAGTAACTGGACATTACTTAAAGAAGTAACCTTTACTTTTCCGATTACTTTATTGTGTGAAGACACATCTTTAGCACTCATAACAATGAACTACTTCCAACCTATATTTCACATTTGCACAAGTATTGAAGAAGAAAAACTGGTTCCCTCTTCGTGGTCGTTGGACCTTCACAATGCGGACACAAGCATAGAATTCGTTTGAAGAAGTTTAATGATTTGGGCATTCGCCAGTGTGTGTGTGTGGGGGGGGGGGGGGGAGGGGGGAAGCGGAGGGGGTTCTAGATCTTGTTAAGCTTGAGCAAGGGTTGTCGCTCAAAGTTTGCGTCGCTCATTTTATTATTCACATGTGGATGAGCTCGCATGTTATACAAAAGAGCAGCAGCTCCAGGATTTGAAACAGATCATGTGTAGTATCCATTAGCGGAAGAGATCGCCCCGACCACTTCTCAACTCGAAACATTGCTTGTCACAAAGACCACGTAGGGGGAATGGGGAAATATTTCAACTGGCTTTGTTATATTTTGCATCCGCTTTAGGCATTCTTCGGTTCTGGTTCTCCTACGGGCTGCGAGTAGGTACCCTAAGCAGGATTTTTTTTTATTTCTGTGTGTGTGTGCGTGAGGGGGCTAGTTTGAACGAAGGACTTACAAAGCTACATTCTGCTCCCTCAAATTTCGCCCTGAATGGCCTTTGCCACGTACTGTGGCTTCCCTGGGGCTTCCCACTCCCAGTCCCAGCTCGAAGAAAAAAAAAAAAACGGACATTCCACAGAAACTGTACACAGAAAGGGATTGACCTCGTTTCCTACAGCTCCGCAAAAATCTTTGTTTTTTCAGTTCGAAAAAAAAGCAAATTTTATTTTTGTCATTTCAGAAAAAAAAGGCGTGTGGTGGGGGGGGGGGGGGGTACCGTGGAAAAATAGTAACGGTTACAAGTAATTTTATTACTTCAAAAAGTAATCAGATTACTCTTGCGATTACTGCCTAATAAAACTAATCAACTGATTACAAAATTACTCCAAAAAGTAATCGATTACAAGTATTTTGATTACTTGAAATGCGTACGGTACAAGTCTGAGAAAAAGCATAGTTTAAAATAATTTTTAAAAAAGACACGTTATAGGCACACATTCCATAATATACCAGTATATGTTCATGAACAACACTACCACCCTAACGTATATAAAGCTTTTTGTTTTTTTGTTTTTTTTTGTGGCGAGCTACTTTTTTTACTGCGTCATTAATCCCCGATATCTACTTAATCTCTCTAATGAAGTTCACCTGCTGACAGGACTCATTAAATATTAGTTCCGGTGCATGAAGGCGACGAGGCAGAAACACGGTAGAGATGTGCTTCAATCTCTGGATATTTTACTTAAGAGATAACCAATTTGTTCACGTAATTCGAAAAGTCAGCACCCTTTACTTTAGAGACAAGCAACATTTGACAAACAAAATGTAATGGTGCACTACTCTAGCCCTTCCAGGTGAAGTAAAACTGACTATGGCTTTTTTCATATAAGATCATGCACGCGAGTCCGGATGTATTTTTTTTTTTGTTTTGGCTTAGTTTTTACAGCGTACTCTTCAACATGTCTGCAAAACGTAGTAAATATTTTTAAAATGTATTTGAAGAGAAGAAATGTGTGCGCCAAAACGGGATATTTTACTTTTAAAGTTTTCGTTGTTGTCATGTTTGGTGACACCTACTGCAGAAAATGCAAATACCAGAAATCTCAACTATTTTTGTACTTACAGTAGATTATAGAAACTATTGATGCAAATATTTACAGCATTGTAGAGGTTATATATCTTGCGTCAAAATTGCGCAACTTTGGCTCTTTTGACGTTACGTCACTATATTTCTGAGCCGTTATCTGAAAAAAATTGAAGAGCTACATTACATAATATTTCACATGTTCTTATTAAAACGTTCTTTCGAACTATATATAAGTCATTGCCTCTATCTTAACTAATTTATATTTTATGTCTTTCCACTCTTGTTCTAAAGAGCGAAGTCAAGAAATTTCGAAGGGCAATTGAAAACAAAAGCCATCTTCGATTTTGCTGAAATTCATTGTGATAGTTCTCCACCGTACTCTTGTGTTTATTGTTTATTTGTAAAAAAAAAAAAGAAAAAAACATGTTGCATCACGTTGTTTCCTTTAAAGTTACAGCACTGCAGGGTGTACCGTCCACACCGGTATTTTCGCCCGAGGCCAGACACGAGGTGATTTTGTTTGCGTACATTTTATGACAAAATACATTTTTGTGCTGTATTAGGGTATTGGGGTCCAGTTCAAGTATTTTAATAATTAAAAAATACCTTTAACGCTTGTCCTTTGTATTCAACTAACCAATAAGCCTGTTTTGTCCTTTAAAATTACAAGTTCTTGGAGCTTTAGCTAAACGTTTTCCACAAAAGCGGGACAAAAACTTGTATTCGCAACTACCACATTGTTCTAGAGAAAATAGTAAAAAAGTAAGAACAGTGGTGAAAAGTATGCGAGAATATTTACATTTATATTCGCGATCAAGTGGGAATGTTTGAGCCACCAAGCTTGTTACACAGCAATTCATGCCGGTTGTACGTCCGGCTGACCAAGGTAAACCTGTGGTTTCACTGGCACACTTTCAGTAAGACGCCCGCAAAGAAAAAAATGTTTGTAATTATTTAATCTAGTATAATAAAAAAAACATAAAACTAAAATTGTTAAAAAATAATAAGTACAAATATCGAGCGCAGCAGTTGCCCGCGTTGGCAGGAGGGCGTCTCGAAAAGTCCGTCTTTTGACCCTCTTCAAAACGGACTTCTGCGACGCACTCACCTGCGCTGCAAGAATTCCAGTGAGTGCGAGAAAATCGGCCAACTCCGAACGTGGCGAAAAATAGGCAATGCAGCACCTGGGGAATTTTGTCCGATCCTCTTCACAGTATTGGCGTCCATATCTTGCGCACTTTGAAAATACCTCTGCTTTGCTATCTTATTTTGTCTTTAGTAAGATAGCACAAAATACTCTACGGACGCTCTAAGACGCTGGCATGGCTGGCCGTTCTATCAAGACACAACAACATGGGACTGGCAACCACTTCGTTTGTTTATGACCGCAGCGCGTGTGTTGTCTTGTCGCACGATCACAAGAATCCACGACGTCCCAAAAGCTTGAAAGGAGAAAGGAAGAAGGGATTTATTAGCTTTTCTATAAAGAAACGTACAGAACAAGTCTAAGCGGGTGGCCATTAGTTCCTCCGAAAAAAAAATTGCACCAAGAGAAAATAACCGGTAATTGCGTGTGCTCTTCGGTCCATGCCGTCTTTGGTTCACGCAAAGTCCCTCTTAGGTTCACCTGGGAGGCCACCGGTGTAGGGCTTGTGGCGTTTGCTTTCTGTCTGAGCCGCCGCCTTCCTGATTTAACGCCGATTAGGTAGGTGTCGCTAATATTGCGCGTCCTGCTTTTAGGTTTCACGCCATTTCGCTTTTGAAGTATAGGCTGTCTGAAATAACCAGGCCCTATCTATAATGGGCCCTAAAATCGACGTCTGCACGCAGCACCCTAAACTTTTCGTTAAAGGTGTATATCGAAGGTCGGTGTATTCTTTAAAATTCCAAAGCGTAGATCCCTTTCTGTAAACAAATAGGGGAAAAGAACCATGGTTAACGGCGGACAACGCCGCAGACGACCTAGTCGAGTGGCGGGGCGTGTTGTATCGATAGATGGAGTCGGGAGCAGCGTCGGAAGGTGTAGCCGAATAGAGAAGGAAAGCAGACGACACGCAAACGAAATCCGTCGACAGCAAGAACGCCGTCGTTATGCAACCGCGTTTCTTTTTTTTTTAGGCTTTGTTTCCGCGTTAATTTTAAACCAAAATGTTAATTGCAAAAACAAGGTATGTTCATTTTTGTAGATCACGGTCGTCGCGAGCAGTTTCAATAAGGAGTTAGCGCCACCTATCAATAGGTGCACCAAACGCATGCCGCCACTTAGCTCGGTCGTCTGCGTCGCCGTCCACCGTTGACCCTGGCAAGTTTTGTGACCTTGTTTTTTACAGAAAGGTGAGCTGCGCTTTGTAGTTTTGCAAGAGAAAAACCGATCTATAAAAAACTGCTTTGACGAAAAGATTCGATATGCTATTTGCAGGCGCCGAATTTTACGGCCCATTTGAAATGGAGCTTGGTTATTTCAGGCACCCTATATATTGATAAAAAGTGTTGCTTAAAACCGGTGCCGCCGGCGAATCAGAGCGATATAATGTCCCTCTGCAAACTGCGTGCACGTGGAGACAGTCTTACGACAGGTGCCCTTCGAATTTTGTGACCAGAAAATTGGTTTTAAAGGTGGTCGTGCGGGTTTTTAGGCTCAGCGGCTTTGTTCCGCTTTCCCATCTATCACGTTCGACTAAGCAAGTCGAGAAAACAGATTTGGCGTCGGTAGAACGCCATACTCCAAATACACCGGCAACGTGATTATCGACTGTTTTGCCGGGATAAATTTAGGCCTCGTTTTGTCTGCTCTTTCGAAAAGAGGCCGCTGCCACGTACATATCCTAAGCCAAGACAGTCAGATAGCCGGAGTTGGACTTACTAAACAAGGGCTTTCGAATTCTCCTCTCGGAACGCTGCGGCCGTGAGACAGCGTCAATCAGTTCGTGCATTACCTATTCGCCACATACGGAGTTGACCGATTTTTTCGCAGTCGGAATATTGCAGTACACGAGAGTGCTGCGAAGAATTCGTCAGTCTGGTATGAAGAGGCGCAAAAACTGATTTCTCAAGACACCCTGCCGCTAACGCAGACATTTTTATAGTACGCTCGATATCTTTACTGCCTTTTTTATTTTTATTTTGCTTTTTTTTATTTTATGCATTATTCACAAATGTTTTTTTTATCTTAATGAACATCTTAGTGAAGCTCTGCCAGTGAAGTCACAGGTTCACTTTGGTAAGCCGGACATACAATTGTCATGAACAGCAGAGTAATAAGCTTCGTGGCTCAAACTTCATCGCGAATATAGTTATAAATATTTGCATACAATGTGCACCACTGTTCATACTTTACCACTGCTTTCTGAAAAGAAAGAATGTAGTAGAAGCGACTACAAGTGGAAAAAATTCACATAAAGCTCCCTGAACTTGTAATTTTAAAGGGCAAAACAGGCTTATAGTTTAATAAATGCAAACGACGAGCACCGCGGGTATTGTTTTATTCAGAAGAAGAATTAAACTTCAGCACAATACCCGAATACAGCACAAAAATATATCTATCATAAAGTTCACGAAATCAAAAGATCATTTCGCCTGCTGCCTTGGGCAAACCTTCCAACGTGGTGGGTGCATTTTGCAGCGCTGTAACTTTGAAGAAAACAAAATGATGCAATATGTTTTTTTTTAATGAATAAACACAAGAATAAGGTGGAAAACTATCACTGTAAATTAAAAAAAAAACGAAAAAGTTTTTGACTTTTTTAGTTTTTTTAATTTTGAACTTTAGGACAAGTTTGGACATAAAAAATCCTAAAGAACATTTTAATTCCAGTATATGACAGAAGGTTCAATGTTGTAGCTATTTGATCTCTTAAGATAACGGCTCAAAAATCCAATAAAAAAAAGCGTCAAATTACCCAAGTTTGCTCACTTTTTACGCGGAATACATAAGCTCCAGGATGCTGTAAATATTTACGTGAATTGTGCTCATGACTTATCGCAAGTACAAAATAATTGAGATTTCTTATTTTTGCGTTTTGCGCACTCGGTGTCACTAAACATGGCAAAATCGAAGACTACAAAAATCAACTATATCGTTCTCGCGCACCTGATTTTTTTTCCTCTTAATTAATTGTTTTTTTTTAAATATGTTATAACGTTTTCTAAACATGCTTGGAGTAATATGTAAAAAATAAACAAAAATCAAAAATACATCCGGACTCGCGTGCATGATCTTATCTGAACAGAGCCATGCGTTAAATGTGGTGTTCACCAATTAAAGGGACACTGAAAGGTATTTATGCTCGCCATGGTTATTATTTGTACATGACATTCGAGAGCCAAACTACCTAGAACACAATTTCCGGCCCGTAATTCGTTTGCCTTCAGCCCGAAAACCGACTATCGAGAACAGGCCGGTTTGAGTCGCGATCACCCTCTTCTCCGTGATCACGTGACGCTTTCTATGGTTTAGACAAAACCACCAAAGATAATCAAAATCGTGGGTCAACGAAAGCACACACATAATATTAACGATAGAAAAGAAATATTTTACTCACTTTTTGTGCCTTCTAAAAAGCTGTAAATACGTTGATTGAAAAAAAAAGAAAAGGAAGTTGCGCACGCACTTGATTTCCGCAATCTTTCTCCTCCTCTATTTCTTCTTCCTCTCCAATCTAGTTTCGGTATTGGTTTCGAGCAGTTGCGTTTTTTGACTTTACTGAACATATACGTGAAACTGTGGCAAAATATTAATTGGGTAGCCTGATGAAATCACTATAGGTCGCATGGCAAAAAAAAAAAAGGTTGTCAGTGTTCCTTTAACTGTTCCCTGAGCACTCCTCTGCGGCACGGTACCGCTCGCTGCAAAAAGAGCACTGGCGATCCAACGGTCATTTTCTATTGTTCTCGTTTTTCGTCAGTTAGCAGGAGCAGCCCAGAAACTTTATTAGCGCTGCGTCTTTTGTCAGGGTAGCTTTCCTTGTGACACTTACGAGGACGTGACGCCTGTTGACGGCTTTCGACGATTTGCTCGCGAACCTTAACTAAAAATGTCTCTCGCAGACGAAGGTTGTCGGCTGCAGCACTTAGTCTTTGAGCGGAATTGTGTCGCTCCATAGATTTAGATGGTCCTCATCTTTGGGAGTAGCAAATAGGAACAGCTTCTCCATGCACTTCTTTTAGCTCGCCTTGCACAGTGGCACCCAAAGCACTTCTTCCCCTTTCCAACCGCGGAAAACTGCGCAGCGTTGCAGCCCGGTGCACGCTACCGCTTGCTACGGCACACGAAAGGATGGCTTTGGCGTTGGAAGCGCGCCATGTCGTACGCGGAAAAAATCTTGTGGCGATCTCCAACACGATGGCTCTTCGGCGGATGCTCAGCGTTACATCAACCGAAGTATTTCAATCTCCGTGGTCTCAACTTTAAACTTCATATCAGAAAGAAATGAAACATTCTCGTTACTTGTCAGGTCCCTCTAAATACATATATGTGATAAAGTTATTTGGCTTCTTCATAAACTACTGATCATTTTAATTATGTCCTGTGTCATGATAATGGTTGGGACACTTCTTGACTATTGTCCCTTGCTCACCAACATTTCCAAGATAACGTTCTAGCACATTATGTCTCTATTATTTCAGAGAATCCCTATGATAAGATAAAAAATATTTTCACACAAGGTGAGTGACATTTTTCATGACTCACTTTAACTATTATGAAGAATAAAGATCGGATCAACCACAATAGGCTATTGTATAGCTATGGTCTATTGACCAAACCTCAAAAGAAAGGGTGCTTGAAAAATGTCAGACGTGACATCCCTTTATGTCAAGTTCAGTGATGGATGCGGCAGGTTCTGCAGCAGGCAAAATATTTGTTTAAAGAAGCCGCTGACGCTTTTGGAACAAGTGCCAAATTGTTTAGAACATCACTTAAAAATGAAAAAGGCATTGCATCGCTAAATGACTTAATTTCCTCTATAATGATTAGGGGGTTACTGTAAAATATTATTTATTACCTTTTATAATATTAGATAGGGAGAGAATTTGGATCGGAAATCGGGAATTTGACGCACGATGCAGAAAACGCTCGTTGACGGCACAAGTTGGCGCCAATGACGCAACACTTCCATCGTTGCAAGTTTAATTTGTTCCGCCGTTCATCAATAAACTGCCGCAGCCTTTCGTTTTAAGCTGTCGTGAAACATGGCAATGCACTAATACGACCCTCAAGAACCACAATATTTTAGAATATTTAATCTTGGTACCAATGTGTGTAAGGTGCATTCCTTAAATATTTCAACTGTACTTGATGTTCTATCGTGTTTGTTTGCTTCGTATTTTTATCTATTAACAATTCAAAATTGGGCTCGATCTCCCCAGCGACGTCAGAGACATAGCTACTTTAAGCATCCTGAAAACCCGACCCCGAGAAAATGCGAATACAAAAAGGATACGCCGCGGACACACGTCTTAACGTGTGCATCTCCAATTACGTTTTGAAACCTGTCCGTGCGTCGTCCCCTTTTTGTTCCTAAGTCTCGGGTTTTCTAGATACTGGAAGTTCACCAACTTGCCTACACCGTTTTTCTTATTTCTATAATTAATCTGTGTGGGTGAAAATATCAGGAACATCATACGTATATTCGGATACGCTTGCCCATGCGAGCAACAGTAAGGACATCTGGTGACAATAAAACAAAGTAGAAAAGAGCTAGAAAAATTAGCAAAGTAGTAATTATGCTTCATAAATAGCCATCCATGCCATTCTGCTAGAGTGTTAGTTTATGGAAGAATATTTCCGGTGTGCACTAAGTTAAAAAACAACTATATGGAAATATTTTTCCTTATTGTAATATATGTGTTGTTTTAGGATTGCAGACCTATTCATTATTGCCAAAGAAAAGAATAACGGCCAGCCCTCATAAAAGCATGTCTTTTTTTACAGAAGCCGAAAACTTCCGGAACCGCGTCAGGCAAACCGGTAAGCCGAAATAAAACGAACAAAAAGTTAGGACGCCAACGAGCTGGTGAAGGTTTAACATAATTTAAGCCAAACAACCGGGACTGGGAAAAAGATGAAGGACATCACAACATACACAATCTGAAACAGAGCTGAATTTTAATCCACATAAATGCGTGTTTATATAAGGTTTTACTACCCCCACAAACCAAATGAAAAGAAAAGGAAAGTAAGGACACTCTTTAAACAAACGCATAAGAACCCAAAGACTAGGCACAAAGCCGAAAACGGTTGGGTTGAACCTGAATCATTTCATCGAAACATCCTGATAAGATGGAAAAAAAAAGTAGAACCCCTTTTTTCGAAAAACAATTCTAAAAGGACCGTGGGCAAAAACCTCGAACTTCAAAACACTCACGCAAACACAAAACAAAAACAAAACAAAAAAGGACACAGAGCGATAGGCGGCTAGGTCCTGTTATTTTGTCCCTAGCCGTCTATCGCTTTGTATCATTTTTTTCTTCTTTTGTGTAATAAAATTTTGTATTTGGGAGCTTTGCCAGGCTCCCAGTGAGCTTTGTCAATAAAGTTGCGTATTTGGGAGCTTTGCCAGGCTCAGATACCTTCTGTACAACAACGATACTTTAAACAGCTTTTTAAACTACATTAAAAAACGGGAAATGTTCAATAGTATTTTTTTTTTGTAAAAACAAATCAAGAACTTGACTTTTGTACAATAATTTGCCAGGTTTGGATGATGATAACATTGAATTTTATTACATAAAGTATATAGTAAATTAAACTTTAAGCAAATACCTATTCAACAAGCGTAATGGCGTTATATTCAAATAAGCTCGGCTTGCTAAGAAACGCCTTTGAATACCAGAGGAGTCTCCAGAAAGTACAAAGTTCAACGTAAATTTCTCCCAAAACATTCCTTTTATATATATTGTATGTTTGTTTTTGTATGATGAGCCCTCGGTGTGGTTTAAACAGGGGTCACCAAACCACGGCCCGCGCGCCAGAACCAGATCGTGGAGGCCTTTCCACTTGCCCATGGCTGGCCGTGGTGCTTGCAGGGACCCTCGGTCCGTATCTAGCAGGGCCGCTGCTACTTACGCTAAAATAAGCGCGTGTAAACAAATGACGTCGCGACGCTCACCAAACACTACGTATTCGTGCTGATCCTTATCCCGCTGATAGTTGCGTGCCGTATTTAGAGCACATTGTCAGCACCGGCATCTCCATTCTTAGTTCCCTCTTTAAGGTCTGCGTGACTGCGTTTCAAGTATTTTGCCTTCTCATGTAGTATATTGTGCGTAGTGCCCTGTGTCATGCGTATTGCGTATTGTCATCACCAGTCATACACTTCTCATTAGTCTTCTTCCTTGTGCGAAAATGCCAACATTCATTTCTGTTTTATTCATGCCGGCGACTTTTTCTCGGCTAAAGGTATTGTATAATGCCATAATTAGATAAACATTGTTATTATGTTATATATTATATAAATATTGCTATCTTGTTATTTCCATTTGGGTTTTCTATTAATGCACTTTGGATTCTAATTTCACTTAGTTATATTTATTTAGGGCTTTTTAAGTACATACTTGTATATCTTCTGGCGCTCGAGGAAACGACCCACACCTAATCCAGCCTTTTAGCCATAAAATTTGGAGCAAAGTTGTGAAGCATAAAAAACTGTATGTATGTACTCTTTATTTCAGACAAAAGAGAAGTCTGGGGGGCTGGGATAAAAGAAGACAAACTTGTCTTCTGTGGGGACCCCAGCCCCTAGGTTTTTTACAGCACTCAGTACAAAACAAAACAAACACTGAAATGAATTCCATTGCCAACGGGCATATGTAGAAAATATAAATGAATACAACTCAAAAACCAGGATACGAACTGCAGATCATGAAAGACTTAAAATATATTTTACAAGGTTATTTTTGAATGTCCGAAAGGAACCATTGTTTTGCACCATTTGAGCTATGGTAGGGTGTGTATTCAGTGTGTCTGGAATTAAATATGAAAGTTGCTGGAAGCCATAATTCGCACGAGCTTTACTTTTTACATAATGACTACATCGTAGACTGTAGTTTCCAGGGTTTTTTAAATACGTGTTAAAAATAGTGATTGATTCTGTCTGATCTTGTTGAAAATATTGATAGATAATTTTTTAATTAATTACACTTCAGAAACACTTTCGAAAGTATACTTAGGCAATATTTATATTCAACTAAGTGTATATCAGAATGTAATTTCAGTACGACACTCTTACCACGAACGATCGAAATTTGCCTAGTTTTAGTTTTCTTTAAAAACAAAATAATCTCATATAATTAAAAGTGTTCGCTCGGGGCTTCCACTTGAGTTTTGAAGTTTGGCTATCTTCAATGCCGTGTCCAAATTTGAGTAAGCGTGAATGTTTGCGTTCGCGCCAACAGTGTCCCGCAGTGTACACCTCGGTTTCCAGACAGGGTCAATGCACGCTAGAACAAAAATATACACCAAACTTCGGATTAAGTGTATATTCAGGGATTGAAAGTATACTCTGGTTTGCTAAAATTACTTAGTGTACTTTCTGCTTTACAATATTACCAAACTAGGCGTATCTTAGAGAATCAATAAATAAATACATCAGTCAAAGTCACCCCTCTCAAATGCAAATATATACCTTACATAAGCGAAGTTTCGCAACTGACCAATTTCGTATAACGAGCGCCGTCTGGGGAGTTGTCTGCGAACTACAAATGAAGGGCAGCCTTTCATTGTAGTTTTTATGCCCCATACCACCGGTCTTTAAAAAAAAAGAAATTTCCGCAAAGATAGGTGATGAAAATGAAAAAAAAAAAAAACGCCGGCGAGCTGGCGAATGATAGTAAACCCGAGACAGAAAAATAATATGAAAAAGGACAGAACTGAAGGTAGGTGCTGATTATGTTGTTCGTGCGGAACGGGTACCCTTCAAAAATTGTGACAACGGGAAGCAAGGCCAGAGAGGCTGTACGGATGCGCAGAAGCTTACCGAAGAAGCGTCTGTTTTGTCTGAGTGATTGTACTGCATTCGCCCGATAGTTCATGACGCTAAAAGGAACGCAAGCAGCTACTTCAACAACGCGATAAAAAAAAAAATCTTTATTCAGATATCTGAAGTTAGCGGTCGCTCCCGACCCCGCTCGCTGAAGTATTAACATCTTTTAATTCATCGAAGCGACCAAGAAAATTTACAACATGTGTCCATTGTCCCGATTTATGCCGTTGAGACAGCAAGCGCGTAACCATCGAAATCGTATTTTCGAAAGCGAAGAAATACACCGAATGAGACCTAATGCAGCTACATCCTCGTGTGTTGTTCATCCTAGACGTGGCTTGAAACTAGATTCTCCGCATATTTTTGAGAGATAGCTTTACACTGTTCTCTATTTGATGTTACGTTCGACTACAGCCGATGCAATGGTCCGATAGAGCTCTCCAAGCAGCAACAAAACTGCATCGTCACGGTGTTCGTCGTCTTTGTGCGTTTCCGATCCCCGGCCAAACCAACAGGCACAGAAAAAACGCCGGAACACGCCGTAGTCAATAAGCGTGATCGGCTTCGATAGAAAAAGGCCCAAAATGCCCATTGCCCTGGTTGATAGGCACCATCGCATCGTAGCATTGCCTGCGATCGGACTTACGGTGAAACGTAGTTTGTCTTTTTTGAAAACGCACAATTGTAAACTCCTTTACTTTGCTTATTGCACTCTAAGGTCCCAAGCTTCTCGGAGAACTGCGAGGCGCCATTGGTAAGTCATGAAACGCCCTCTGTCTAGCAAATGTAATCGTTCATTCTAATCATTTAGGCCCCACTTACCTACGCAGAATTTTATCGTGTGTACACCTCACGCTATGCTAATAAAACTGATCTTTGGATAAACCAGATGAGCGAAGCGATACTTCCATGGTAGTTGCTTTCAATAGTACGCTGAAAGTTATTTGGACATTCATTATTCTTGGGAGGTTTTTAAACATCTCGTCCGAAGTGCAAGATGAAATGTCACTGGGATTCGCTCGCAACTATGCACTGAAAACAATCTGGGCAACTTGAATGTTTTTGTCCTTAGATAATTTATTTTGTTTCTTCCAGACGAACTGCAAGTTGGATTACCCAATTTCGGTAAGTGACAACTGAAATAGCTATTAATTTATCGGATGGTTACCGTAGTTCAGATATGTTGCTTAAAATCACTGTATGTTGCTCAGTAAGTATATGTATAACTGCTCCTTCAAAGCACCCTTCTGCTGCTATAATTGGTATTTGAAGAGAAACATGCATGGACACGCACCAGGACCTCGTGACCATGAAAAGTATTATATAAAAATAAATTCGTGAACCGCTTAAATGCTTCCTGTTATTTTTTTGTGGTACAATTCTTAGAAGCAATGGCACAATCGTGATAACCTTCTTTTTGATACTAAACCCTTAGTCATATCTAGCTCCTTCAATAGCACCGAGGGAAATTGCCACCCTATGGATATCCGTTTAGCGGGTTTTCGAAGACAAGGCACCGCATAATACAGATTTCGATTGAACGTTATTTGCGGTTTTATAAATTAGTCTTAAAGTCTCGTGAGGCTTACCTAATACCTTAAGTTGGTTAGGCGCGAGAACGCCAAAAAGAATTCATTGTGTTCCTCATTACAGATGTCCTTTACAAGAAACTGAAAGACGTTCAAACAACTCGTAAGTGAAGTTTCAAGTATCTTTGGGTGACAACCTAGAAAATTTAACGGCATTCTTAAATAAATCAATTTTCCATTACCTGGCGCGGCGCCAGCACCTTTAAAGGACAACCTCGCAGACTTGCCAAAAGGCTTCGTATTAGAAAACACAGAGTACAAGGCCGTGCTGCAGGATTGATCTTCCAAGTCACCAACCGGAAGTCAGCACTGGCCATAGATTGAACACGAGTGCTGCGTCAGCGTTTGTTTGCGAGTCGTGTTCAATCACTCAGCCCAGGACTCATAGCTGAAGCAGTACTCGAGAACAATCCATGCCACGGGCTCGCCGTTTGTAGGCTGCAGGGCACCCTAGCACTACGTCCTCGATATCTACGCAGTGTTTATCACATCCGCAATACAGAGGCAGATATGACGTAAACCAGATATGCAATTCCGCCCGTGTATGCTGCCAGAGGTTGTCATTTTAGGTCGCCCTCCCTCACCCTCACCCTCACAGCCACACTCACCTAAGCCCCTCACTCACCCTCACATTCACAGCTGCCCTCACCTTCAGCTCCTCGCTCACCTTCATTCTCACAGTCACACTCACCTTCAGCCCTTCACTCACCCTCACGGAACCTCACGGCCCTCACGCCCCTCACACACTCATCGCCCTCGCGGCCCTCACGCACTCATGGCCCTCACGCCCCTCGCCGCCCTGACGCACTCATACCCCTCACGCGCTCATTGCCCTCACGCCACTCACCGTCCTCACGCCCCTCACTCACTCATGGCCCTCACGCACCTCACGCACTCACGGCCCTCACGCACTCATACCCCTCACGCCCCTCGCGCGCTCACGGCCCTCACACCACTCAGGCCCGCTTCAGATGGGGCAATTTCGCCCAGAAACTTGACGTCGCAACACCAGCAACACGGTCTACCCGCGTTCACACGCAACAACCAATTGCTGCAATTTGCCATTATCATCATGAAATTTTATTTTTCTTGCACTATTTAGAAACACAATTACACGCTATAAACGTGTTTTATGCATTTAAACCTCGTCGAGAATACTAAAGCAACTTTCTGAAACAGTTTATTTCCAAAAACGATCGATTTCAAAACAGAACCAAGTCTTTTGTTGTAATCATCACCGGCACAAGATATCACGTGAAAATATCGCGTCCCTGATTGGATGCAGCCGCTTCAAACGTCTTCGAATTGCTCCGAGTTGCTGGCTTGTTTCGAGCCAGACACGATCTCAGCAATTTGTATCGATCTAGGAAAAGCTAGGGAACAACCTGCCAGCAACACCAAACTTGCTGAGAAAGTTGGTCCGTCTGAGGGGGACCTCACGCACTTACCGCCCTCACGCCCCTCATGCAGTCATGGCCCTCACACCTCTCACGCACTCACCGCACTCACCGCCCTCACGGCCCTCACGCACCTCACGCACCTCACGCACTCATGCCACTCACCGCCCTCACGCGCGTCACGCACTCATGGCCCCCACACCCTTTAC
Source organism: Ixodes persulcatus (assembly GCA_013358835.2). Classification (NCBI taxonomy): domain Eukaryota; kingdom Metazoa; phylum Arthropoda; class Arachnida; order Ixodida; family Ixodidae; genus Ixodes; species Ixodes persulcatus. The sequence goes on along the minus strand of JABSTQ010001657.1, from coordinate 123,466 downwards.
ACACTCACCGCTCTCACGGCCCTCATACCCCTCACGCACCCATGGCCCTCACGCCACTCACCGCGCTCACGCCCCTCACACACTCATGGCCCTCACACCCCTCACGCCCCTCACGCACTCCCCGCCCTCACGGCCCTCACGCACTCACGGTCCTCACAGCCCCTCACGGCCCTCACTCACCCTCACACTCATGAATTTTCCTGGTTCAGAAACTCACTCACCTTCACCTCACCTGTGAAGATGAGGGTGAGTGAGGGTGAGTGAGGGCCCTCTTGAGTGAGGTTTGCCGAGGTATGAAGTCTGCACAAAATATGTCAATACTTTGCTGAAAGTCTCATGCGACGAATGGGAACCACGCTGATCCCAAAATTTGCCTCTTCTCATGGCTTTGAACAGCGAGACTTTGGAATCTCTGATCCCAAAGTCCCAAAATTTGCCTCTTCTCATGGTTATTAGAGTACCTCGCAAAGTAGCTTAACTCGTTCATACCCATCAAACCTGTTGCTGTGATATCGCGAAGTGGGCCACCAGTCTTTTTGTGGCATTCTATGTCGAATAACTGCAGGCGATTTCGCTTCTGTGTAGCCGAACTTCCTCCATTCACGGTGGAGTGAATTCAAATATGATTTTATTGATTCTGGACACATCAGAAAGGTCGACGATCTCGGCAACCACCTTCGCTCCTGTTCGTGTTGACCTCGATGAGCATCCTACCATCTACCGGCATGCTTTCGCGTGTCACTGCTGAGTGATGTACTTAGCGGTCGTAGAGCACTCGCCAAATCGTTCATTTACAGCGGCGAAACAGATGCCCCTTGGGATGTAGAAAAATTATAACAAATTACTAGATTTAGTTTTCAACGCAAAGAGGCCCTGATTTATTTATTTATTTGAGACTACTGCAGGCCAACGTTTGAGGGTCAAGGCCTGGTAAGACAACAACAGAAATGATCAATAAGTCGAATAAATACAACAGCAATACACAAGTAGCTTAGTTATCGGTGACACAAAAAGTACATCAGCTATACTTGCAAATAAAGCGGTAGAAGCAATCGCCATTACACCTTAGGGCGACTCATTTCACCTACAAATAGAACGAGGAAAAATGGATATTTAAAAACATAATTTCTACAACGGAAATCAAGGAGCAAATTCTCGTGCTCCTGCCTTGTAGCACGACGCATGTTATACGGCAAAAAATCATCAAAATTTAAACCAGCTTTATAATGAGTTATATTATGCAAAAATATCAAAGTCTTCCCTTTTCTTTGACGTGATATTGTAGACACTCCGGAGGCAGTGTACAACGGTGTCACGTGAGAACCTTTGCCGTACAAGATTTTTTTTAAGGCCTTCCCATTGGTCAATGAGCGATTGTGAGTGTGCGTTTCAAACGATGTCTGCGTATTCCAGCAAACAACAAATCAGCGATTTATAGGCCGTCAGCTTTGTCGCAGAAGTACAGTGACAAATTTTTCTAGGTAGTGACCGCAGTTTACTTGACGCTTTTGTAACAGCTGCTTAATATGAATAGCCCAGCTAAAGTTGGGCGTGAGAGTAACACCCAGATAAATGTACTCATTAACTACCTCTAAGGTATTTGAATGAATATTATAAGAAAAAAGAGAAGCACCTTCTGCAGTGTAACTGACATTTCCACACATTTGTTGACATTCAGATTCATTAGCATTCTGGACACCGCGATAAAATCATTTGAATACTCTCTTTTAAGCATTTTTGTTAGATACACAAGATATATAAGAACACAATGCACTATCATTGTCAAAAAAAAAAAAACTTCACTGTATCTAGGGCTTTTTAACTCGCCGGTGTTTAAAAAAAAAGGCACCGGTCCGAATACCGAGCCCCGGGGCACCCAAGAAAGAACAGGTAATTCTATTCATTCGGCATTCTTACACACACAAACTGTTTACGATTCGTAAGGTACGAGTCTATCCACCTCCGTTTATGCAGTAACTTGCGATACGAAACCCTGTCACACGCCTTCGCAAAATCTAAGAAGACTGTGTTGACTTGACCATTGTTATCAATCACTGAACCAAAAGTGTGGACCGTGTGAACAAGCTGCGTCAATGTCGAAAAGCCTCGACGGGACCCATGTTGATAATCTACTAAGAAAGTTTCAGACGCTAAGAAAGTTACGGTGTGTTTAAATATGAGGTGTTAGAGAACCTTGCTACGTGTACTCAACAATGACACTGGTCTGTAATTGCAAACACTCTTTTTCTCTCCACTTTTATATGTAGGGACAATTTTGGCTACTTTCTAATCTTGAAACACGTCAAGCGTTTTAAAACGGCAATAGTAATTCACGTAAAGAAACTTGGAACACCATTAAGCATACCTTCGTAAGAAAGCGTTAGAAATTCCATCCGGGCCAATTGACTTTCTAGTGTATAATTACAAAAGACTGTTGAAAATACATTTTGTAGAGACCACTGAGTCACTGATTCCACAACTGCTATGATTAAATGAATTCAACATAGAGTTATAAACAGTGAAGAAAGAAGAGAAAAAATAATTAAGCTTACTTCCGATGCTCGCTTCATCGGAAAACGTCTGCCCGATATGAATTAGCTGCTTAATCATGAAACCTTTTTTTGTCAAATGAGCACAAAACTACTTTGAATTTTATTTTCGAGAAATTTGTACATCGTGAAATTTAAGGAACAATATTTAGATGTGCGTGCAAGGGTGCGTAGCTCTTGGCGAAGAGTAGAAAGCATAAGTTTTAAACTTGGTTGGAACCTTCCTACTCGATTTATCTTTCGTTTTAAATGTGAAATATTGCGCGTCACCCACGGATTGTGCTTCTTCCTTTTTGCCGGTCGCTCTGGAATAAACTTATCAACACATGTAAGGACGGCTTGCTTAAAAAAGAGCCAAAGCATATCTACAGAGTTCGGGTTCGCATCGTAAAACAAAAGAAATCAGTCTAGAGCTACTTCCAAGAAGTCAGTAATATCGATATCATTGCCCTGTTGAAATCACAATAAGATTTTTGCTTCGGTTTCGGCGTACAGAGGTCACAGACAACTACTGCGTGGTCAGATATGCCATCCGCAATTGATACGTCAAGAATACTTTTGGTAACAACCTCAGACAAAAACATGAGATCAAGCAAAGATTCCCTAAAATCGGACACATGCGTGGGGCACTTGAACACTTGACTTAAATTATTACTAAAAGCAATATCAAGAAGAAGCCTTGACTGATTGCATATACCATTGGGCATCACATAATTCCAATCTATATGTGGCAAATTAAGATCACCGCCATTACTATACCTGAAAAGCGTTTGGTGGGAGTTTCAAGAAACTCGAGTAAACTCTGTAGGACATCAATACTCACCTGATGATATCTGTTTACTGGTCCTACAAGCATTGCTTGATAACCAAATAGTATAGAGGCCCAAACCATTTCACAGTCCTGGACGTGCTCAATAGACGTGCATGAAATGGTGTCTTTGATTAAAGGAGCGCCCCTTCCCCTCTTGAACCACGATCCCTTCACAATGCTCTGAAACCATGAGGAAAAACATCATTATCAGGTATTTGACTGTGCAGTCAACTTTCCGTTATATCTGCCACATCAGAATTGAATGCCAATCGGACACCTTCAAGCTCTACCGCTTCATTGGCGGCACTTCGAGCAATTAGGTTTAGGAACCTGGAAGGACAATAGAATCTTCATCTTGCTTTGGGTGGGGCTTCAAAGCACCACGCCCATTGTCAACCCTCAGTTGGCCTAAGAATGGCCGGAAAATGCAAAACTCCGGCTACAAGTCGGGACGAACAAGTTTCTCGAAGTCGTCATCGTTAAGTAACACATGAAACAAAGCACACGTATCGTACCTAGCTGCCAGTTTAGTGCAAGAAAAGCTCTGGCATCCTGGAGCACTAGACATAATGTCTGATATTTTGTCGCGGGTGGTCTCTGGATGGAATCGAGAAACAAGAGGCCTCCTCCTAGGAAGCTTGGCCACCACACGCAACTTACGGGTTTTTGCCGAACCGACTGAAGTCTTGACTCGTCGGCGTGGCATGACACGTTGAAGCCGTCTTCGTCTACAGCTGGGGGGACCGACCTCTTGGAGTTATCAGCACCCGTGTATCCTCCCTGGTCCGAAAGCGCTGTCATGCCCACATCGACACCACTTGATCCGCGACGAACGTCGGGTAGGCCCCGACGCTGCTCGTCATTCAGATGTATCGCCGCTCTCGTGGATAACACACGGTGTGGAGTTCACCCTCCAGAAGACAATCGGAGGTATCAGAGACACTGGGCCAACCTGTGGTCGCCAAAGAGAAAGATGCATTGGGTTGCAGCGCTCTATAGTACGATGGTGCAGGCTCACTCTGCCGTGCTTGGGTCTGGCCAGGTTCTTCAGTAGCAAGTAATTTCCGAAGCAGTTCACTGTTCCGTGCAAGATGCGTTCACAGATATTCGTTCTTAGCTCGTAAGAACCGCATCTCCTCAGACAGACCCTGGATCTTGCAGCAGAGCTTTTGTACCAGGTCATGAAGGCTACAGATTTCCGACGGCGATTCCTTTGCTTGCCCATCGCTATCCTCAGCCGACGTAGCAAACGACACGGTTCTTACGATCGACGCCCCTTTGCATTGACCTTTAGTGCATGAATAGCACTTGAAGGCGCCAACACCTTTTGTCTCAAGCAGGTCAAAGTCAGTGTCAAGAACAGTGACGCATTCACAATGAAAATTCCGAGCGCACGCACCCGAGCAGACGAGAAAGCGCTGCTGTGATATCGGAGCAGAGCAGATACCGCACACGGCCTTCATTCATGAGCGCCAGCGAACTAATGAAGGGCGTGTGCGGTATTGACTTATTGCGAGTATTCTCCGAAATGAGCACTCACTTGGTGACAGTCGTTGTATTCATTACCGATACGCAAAAATTCGTCTTTCCAGATAATTAAAAAAAATTAAAACATTGGCAGGTAAAATGTTGGCCAGTTAGGATTTATAAAAAAAACACACCTGAATTTCGAAGTTAAATGGCAAAATAACTAGCATGAGAGACGGTATTTTACGAATAAATTCTGAAAGCAATTTATTTGTGAACATCGGTGCTCCTGAGGAGAGGCCACTTCAGTTTCCTTTAAAATATCAGACTGATAAGAAAAGTGAATTAACCATTTATCTCCTCCTCAAAACTATGGTTCATTATAATTCTGGATCACAAAAAAACGCACCGTTCCTGTTTCAAGTTTGGAGCAGACTTTTTGCACTTTTTTGAGGGAGGAGGGGTTGTGTTTTTACAACAGTGAAATCTATGAACCAGTAGATTTCACAGGAGGGGTGCATTGCAACTGGAGCTTCCTTGCTTCCAAGCGACTAAATTTAAGCGATTAGTTATTTCAAAGTATAGACGTTAAATGAAACCACACTTTGCTAGATTTGTCGTGAGACAGTATTGCCAATTCCAAATGCAGCTCTTGACATAGCATTCGATACAGGTAAATTCTTATGAATTGAGTGTACGGTTGAGTCCGGATGTGATTTCTTTTTTTAATTTTTTCTACTAGAAAATTGAAGACATTCACATTAACCTACAAATTTTGGAGAATTGAGAATTAAAAAGAAACACAAATAAACCCTGAATTTTCAGCGAAAACTAAAGTCCAAAAAGCACCCTTCCAATTTACCGAAAATTAAACTCCGCAAACACGAAATCCTACCTATAAGCTGCTCTAATAAAAACTTGTACAGTGTAAATCTTTGTACATGGCCATAATATTATAAGCCGACGAAGCTTTGGCCAAATTTTCGTAAAGGGACAACAGCTGCCACGATTGGTTCAACTGTTGCGGGGGGGGGGGGTTGCTTGGTCACCCCTAAATCAGTGAGCCACCCCAAATGTACAATGGCAAGTAGTTTAAAAAAAAACAATTTATCATACACCGACATTTTGTTGCGCCTGTAATATATCAAGGTATGCAAGCCAATATCACTTTAATGATATCTAATAATGGAACTTACAACTAAACTATTTTCACTTGTCTTTAAGCAAATATAATGTTTTGAAAGAGAGAGAGCCAGGCAGCTGAGTGTACTCGAGTAACTGCAAAAAGTGTACAGGTTCGCAGTGCCTCTACTTGACGGCGATACTCGCGGAGCTGAATTTTGATGGTGATAGCTGTATTGAGAATTCACTTTGAGGCAAGAAATAATTAAGTGATGTTATGTTGGAAACTTTCGAGATAGGAAGTTTAAAAAATATTTATCGGCTGTACAAAGCTGAAGACGCTTATATTAATGGGAAATGATGCCAGTGCGATGACGAATCACCGCAATATATTGGTGGCTTATTCAGAGTGGGTTTGAAAATACAATCCAGCTTTTTGGTTGCCACACTCAAAACGGTGCTGGCAAGATTGGTGGCTCTTAGCCCCCTTGTCGACGGTAGCGCCTTGTGTGGTCGCGTACTAAGCTTTTCCATAGCGTTTCAGAAAAGTGTCGTGACCGGTAGCGTATTGAAAGACTCTATTATAAGCATTTACGTTCAGTATTTTGTTAACATTTAGTTGAAGTTATCGGAATGGCCAGTGACCAGTGCTAGTGAATTTTTTAAACTTGGAACAACTTTCAATTCACTCAGATGCGTGGTGGTGGCTTTTTCTGCTCATTTGTTCTGCGTCGAGTTTTCTAAATAGTTCTCGTGTTACAGCATCCGCAGGGCGTGACCTCCCCCAAGAAGTACATGTTGCCAGTGGTATGAAGTCAAATTTCATTGAATTTATTATATCCCTTTTTTAAATTGGATGTCCTCTGCAGAAAAAATGTTCCCAGTCACAAAGTATATTACACTCATGTTAGAAAAAAATAATTGTGTGCAAGACAGACAGAAATATTCAAAACTTTACTTGGCCCAAGTTTTGATATCTAACTCTACATCGCAAGTGCTACATGTCCTGTGAGCGCCAGCACTTGTAGCGCTGCACGACACCTTCGGACCTTGTGTTCCATGGGTTTCTACACCCATCAGCAAAGTTGAACGTCAAACACTCGGTGCCTGTCAACTCCGTATGTTCAAATTGGTTATCTAAGGAGAAAAGAGGCATAATTGCTTAAGAAATTAAAATATTTTCAAATTAAATTAGTGTTCTGATGCTGACTGTTTATACCCCAAATCTTAACAAAGGTATGTCTCATGTTCAGGCTTCCTTTAGTGAGGCTTCAACGAAGTGATGAGTCGCATTTCTACTCTTCCAGGAAAGGTCAAGGTTGGATTGCACGGTCTGGGTGAGTATATCTAGTGCTAGTGAGGATAAACTTCTATAACTTATTTCCAAAAATCCTCCTGTAGCTCAAAATGTAGTGTGGTACCTTATGTATGAATTTCGGTCCGACATTTTGCTAGTCTTCTTGTTTCGTAACAAATATTGCAAAATTACTAACAGAGGCTTGGATCTATCATTAAAAAATTCTTTCTCATCTATGGTTTGAAGTTTCTAGAATAGTTAAAGTTGATTAAGGTGCGGGTATAGACTATCTCGATTATAACCCTCTTTTGTATAAAAGTAAAACAGCAAAAAAATGCAATTCAGAAATTCAAATTTGCAAAGTATTGTTGAAAAAAGTAGGTTATATTCTCAAGTTTATCTGATCTCGGCTTTTCCCTATTTTCAATTCACTCTTCTCGTTCAACGGAGAAAGGTGGTAATTTTTAAGAGATTGACCAAACATGATTTATTATAAGAACTATTAAACATACGTGGCTAATTGTTATACATTGGCATGTCGGCAATACAATGCACTTTGAAAGAAAAAGGCTTACGCTAATATCGGAACAAATAGTCGAAATTAGATGCTGAACTTTGAACTTGTACGATTAGAAAAACTTTTAAGCATTTGCGGTTGTATTAAATCATACCTAGGCTTTTTTTTATTCCTACGAATATACTGTGCCCTATACATATCCCTATCGGTTCTGTAACTTAAAGAGCTCTAACTATACTGTCTTTTTTTGGTGTGTTACCAAACCTGCTTTTGTGGCGTCATGCCATTAGAGAGGCTGTTGAATACAGAGGTGCATGTCTTCCAGAAGTTGCTTTTGCACAAAACATTGGTTTGTAATAGAAGATAGCTAACTTCTCTGCTCGTTTTATGGCTTGGAGCGAACATAAAATATGGGCTCCGGCTAAGATCAGCATAGAAAGCTAGGAGGCCTCTCCAACGACCTCGTCAATATTGTACACCTCAGAGATGAAACGTCGCAGTAGGACTAAATTACAAATAGCGCTAAGACAAGGACAGACAAAGAAGCGGACAGGACAGGCGCTAACTCACAACTGACGGTTGTGAGTTAGCCAACTAGCTAGCCAACTAGCCCGCCAGAGTATTCTGAGTCGCAGTAGGAGCTCAAATCAATATATCCAACGTCATCCAGTCTTCACTGCTGAGTTGATAAAAAAACAAGCAACAGAAACAGTTAAGTCTTGCAATTGAGAGTATTATTGAAGCGCTCTTAATGTCAGCAGAACGCAGTGTTCGTCAAGTGCCGCCGTCTCGAAAAAAATGCTTTCGATAATTCGCCAATTTGGGAGATACGCAAAACAAAATAGAAATTTAAACTATACTTCTTTGGCTATCTACAAGATGGCGGGACGTGTTTCTGTGTGTCAAATTAAAATTTTTACAGAGCGTCAAATGCATCGATTACGGGCGATTGATGGCCAATGGGCATAGTAGGGAAGGACTGGGGTTAGAAATTGTAAACAACTGTATTGTGTTGATTTTTAAGAGACACAAACTATTTTTGTGAAAGGAATGCCAAATTTAAGAGAAACAAAAACAAATCTTTATCACTGGTGCTTTCGGAACTGGTTTGTTACAAACAAAAGTAAAGCTTAAATTTAGTGCTTGGCAAAAATCGGCGGAAACAGAAATTAAAGAAATGTGTGCACTATTGCTGTTCATTGCTGTTTCTTTGAAAATGACGAAAATTAAATATTGTATCTCCTTCCAGATACTGTTTACAAAATGCTTAGAGACAGATTCGAAAAAGGTAAGCTTTTTAGAAATAAGGTGATTCATTCTCTAAGCTTTTCATAATATTTTATGCAAAGAAAATCACTAGCAATTGCCCCGTGGCTTCTTACAGCACATATTTCTTTGCTCGTGTGGGTCTTTCATTGTATATTTCAGAATAGCAACAAATGTTGGACTATTCTATTCTATTATAGTACTGGAAAATTAATAGATAGATATATGGTTTGCATAGCATAGCAATTTCCTTGTTAATAAATCCTTATCATCTATGCATTTTATATATCTTGCAATCAAGATGGCATGCTTGCTCGCGTAAAGCGTATAGGGACACTGTGTTCGGCGCAATTACCTATTTTGCAGTGTATCTCAGAGACATGAATTATGAGACAACCAACCAACAACAAAAATGCTGTCTTTATTTCCATCATCATAACAGAGAAAACGAAAGCATCAAGCACACTCACCTTGCGGAGCACTTTCTATGGTTATTAATAAAGAGCATGGCACATACTATGCCCTTTTTACAAGTTTATTCTGGCTTATTCACTTGGGACTGCTTATGACCGTCTGCTCAGCGGCCGTAAGCAGTCGCAAGAGGCTTCAAGCTGGGTTTGAGCCTCTCCGTTGGTAAGCAGTAGCAAGTGTGTGATCCAGCCTCAATGCTGCTCCAGAACACAACTTGTGCGGCATGACGAGTCCCTCTCTGTCTCGATAGGAACATTTCACAGATTGTTTCTGCTCCTCATAATTAAGTCGCCGCTACTGCACGTGCGTGCTGCTTGCCTTGACTGCAGAGCTCCAGGTGGCGTAGCAGGTTGCGGGAGAGCGTTCAAGATGGTGAAAACTATCTGTGAAAACTTCCTTATAGCTTTGAACATTCAGACAGCAGAGGGGCACTCGTGCCGGCGAAGAGCCTCTCGCTTTGATAGACTCCAACACTTGAAAACTGTCACCTTCACGTTGAATACGACCATGGCCCAGCTAGATTCACCCTCTGAAGATGAAAGCAAACTCATTGCTACCAATGCCATTACCTATGTTCACTGCCTGGGGTAACGCCCGTTTAACTGGTGAATAACTAATCAACTAAACCTTGTGACGTGCCGAAAAATAATCGCCACTATTCTATATCAGCATAACCTGGCAACGGTCAAAAGCTGAGAGACTATTTAGCCAATCAGGACAACTGAATAAAGCCTGTAACAGCTCTGCACAACAGTGCACGGGGAAGTGCGTTGCCACGTGCATAGCTTTGAGTCTCTGCTTGTTTCACCTGGGCCACAGCTTTTGCGATTTTCCAAGGATAGCCGAAAAGGCACTGCTCCGGTGTGACCGCTTTAGTAGGAAAGAGTGGGAACGTATGAAACAAATTCCATATTACGTTTTATTATGCGCATGGCAACACGTTGAAGGGGTCTAAGTGTAAGGTAAAATGCTTTTTCACAATTTCTGAGTAGTGCAGTGTGCTAACTCGACTAGGATGTTAAAACAAATGATTTCTAAGAAGCAAAATTTGCTCCATTTCACCCTTCTTGCTGGGAGAACTGGGACATCAGTTGGAAGCACTGGGACAGGTGTCAAATTACACAGAAAATGCGTGCTAATGAATAGGATAGGCCGACTGGCCGACATCATAATGAAGCACACTAGAAGTCGTTTTGTTCCTCCAACAGTCCGCGGTTCTGGCAACTTGGACACGATGTTGGTCTTCGCTACGGTGCTTATATCTACCTGAAGCGGAAAGTGCAACTTCCAATGTCTTCTTTCTTCCACATGAAGTTCACAGGAATATCAAAGCTGTCAGTACTTTTCGCTCTACCGGCGAAAAAGATAACTGATATTTTGGCCCAAAAACCTCACAAGGACAAAGTTCTTTTGCAAGTTTGACCTCATCAGTCTGCCAATCAATTTTTGAGAGCTCGTGATCCCCATCGCCCGGAAAAGACACGTCACTTTCAGTTTTATCACGTTGAACGGCCATTCTAGAGTCGTCATTACTTGAAGAGCTGGACACTTCTCGTATCCTTCTTTTTTGCCTAAGTTGCCTCTTACCAGTTTTTGCCGCCCTTGAACAGATGTCGCATTTCTTGAAGCTTCATTCTTTTCATCCTTTCAATGGTTTCTTGTTCAAAAGCAAGTTTTCCTGGGGTATCGTTCAGCACTTCGGTCCTCCCTTTTCTACTTCCCCTTTGCTTTGTATTGCGTGGGGCAGCTTTGGATAAGGACAAATGTCTCTGGCAAGAATCGGGGGTGTGAGCTTAATTGTTGTGCATGCTGCTTTCTTGCTTCTGCACTTGTCGGCTTCACCCAGATTGTTGCTGCTTTCAGTTGTGCTGAGGAAAGTGTCGGCAGATCAAACCTTATCAATCACGTAAACCGCTTGCATCACTCATTATGATAGCTCTTTCTGGAGTTACCAGTTCACTGTAGGGTGCCTCGGGTTGGTCACTAACAGAAGACATCAAGTATTCCTCATCCGTGGAGGGTTCGCTGTTGAAGGGGCAAATGCCAGCCTTCTTAAATCCTGAAATAATGTTTTTCGGGGTATCTGCTGCCGTGTATGCACATCTCACAAGCTCTCTAACGCTGTGGATGGTGATGGTCCTCTTTCTTGGGTTCTTTAATAGCCAGTCGTTGCACACCGCATTGTATCGAGATTTCAATGGTGCGAATACCGACATATCAAGAAGCTGCAGTCAATGTCTGCAGTGAGGGGGGGAATGTAACCAGGCAGAAAACACTGTATTTTCCTTTGTTGATAACGCCGATGCTTAAATAGATTTTGTGATTGTCGAGAACGAAGAGGATGGGTTCTTCTTTCGAGCACTTTGAGTGTCTCACAATGTGTTCCAGTACCAGTGGAAGCAGTTCCACAGACTTCCATCCTGATCGACCGGATAAACCCAGACTTCACGCTGGAGAGCCTTTCAGAAATAAATCTTTATATCTAACTATTCGGAAGGTGAACACCTGAGACACGGCGTTACCTATATCGTTCATAGCGAATAACACGGTAACCAATTCATTACGCTCAGCATATGTCCCTTCACCGACTTGCTTCTCTGCGCGTAATGCAACAACCTTTGGTGGATGATTTTCGGTAGAAAATCGTCTCATCGCGAAAAACACGTTTTTTGTTTCGCAAGTTGATTTTTTGCAATACGACATTGCTTTTTTTAAGATTTCGTCTCCTCTTTTGCGTTTTGATTTCGTTGCAAAAGATGTGACGTAACTGACGAACCAAGTATGAGGTGGAAAGAAAGCTCAACGCATCGATTTCCTCCGAAGACCGCTGTTTTTTGCTCCTGTTCAGTTCCATATAAATCTTCCTTGTGTGATGATTCTTTGATTTAAATACGAAATATATGACCACGTTGAAAGCATCAAATGGTAAAAAAAAAACAAATAATATTTTGGGATCATTTTTTGTGGGAAAGGTTTTATTATTTAAATCATCCTATTAAAAGCGATCTGATTTAAATCAGGATTTAAGTCATCTTGATTTTCATTCTCCACCCTGGTTGTAACCCACGTCCCGCATTTATGTCAACCTATTTCGCGTGAGTGTTACCATATTTAATTCTGACGTATCCGTTAAGAGGAAATACCGCCTTTTTTATTTTTTCTTCGAATTACAATTGGAACCACTGCTTCTTAAACAAATGGTGACATGTTGGCCATGCGGTGTCAGTATACTGCATAAAAGGTAATTTCATAATTTAATATCTGGAAACTACTCAAACTGCAGCCCTCTGCTCTCGTTATATTTCCACCCATTATTTTAAATTAGTGTAATAAAGAAATTATTTATTTTATTTTCGTCGCGCACCGCCTGACGTGTTACAGGATGTTTTGAGTGAACATATTTCACTTGAGTGAACGCTCGAGTCTTAGATTCGTAGGTGAGCTTTTCTCGGCATCCTTCAAAAGGCCGATGAGTTTTTATCCGCATCAGAGTTTTCCGGTGAGCTTTTCTTCAGTGAGCTTTTCTCCGACAAGCTTAATTCCGGTGAGTTTTGCTCAAGTGAGCTTTTCTCCGTCGCCCGAAATATTAGAACACGAAATTCGCAACCCACGAGTGCCTCATAAGTTAAACTCAGCACGCTACGCTGGGAAGCCGATTTTCGCTGGTAAATTAAACTGGGTTAGTCACTGCACCCAAGCAGTAATTCTACCATTACACTTTTCCTTCCAGAAGGATACTCTAGAGGACTTAATTTTCGTGACGACCCAATGTTACTCGAGTGCCCAAAATTTTGTTGCCACGAGATTCTCCTTAAACCCATACTTTTAAACATGTTGAACCTGTAACTATAAATTCGTTCACAGTACTACCCAAGGCAACTTGCGTTTTTTCTTTGATATTGCAGGATTGCCGATGAAAAAGGACCTGCTGCTTGGCAAGAACACCACAGCAACCAGGCCACTTTAGGGTGCACTGATATTGTGCTTATATGGGGGTTGAATAACAGTACGGCTGTCAATATGATGCTATTCGACCGGGTATGGGTTTTGATTAAAGTTGCATTGCATTGAACTTCATAATGCCAGCAGCCTTATCTTTCACACGCTACAAATCTACAGGTTATAAAATAAACCACCCGTATTGGGATAGAATGGTCTGAATGATCACTATCGGAACGCCTGGGACATTTTAAGATAAGGTAGATATGACCAAATCAGCTTCTTCATTATAGGGTTTGCACTCAAGAGGGCCCTCCAGCCAAAATTTATAATAAACAAACCCCCGAGACAGATAATGTACACACAGGCAAGCACACAAACACGTGCACAAGGTCCCAAGCACACCCTTGAAGACTGTTAAAGAGGCAAACAATCATGTGGTATAAACATCGAAATATAGTGAAAAATAAATTCCTTAGAACAAGGAGAAAAAAAATCAAAACACTCTCATTTTACTAACGCTGATAATCGGGTCGGTACTAACTCGAATGCAGAGTGAATAAACGCATATTGTACAAAATATAGCCTCAATAAAACTATCTCGCTGCATCAAATTTCGCAGTAACGAACCCCACTTCAGAGGTGGGCATTACGTCCAAGCAAATTCAAATAGCCGAGCACATTCTCAAACACCCATTTTCTTCGGTCAGAGGGGCCAGTCTCTGGGCTTGGGTAGAGCAGTCTTCTAGACCGAGGGCTGGAATGGCCTGGGACCGGGGATATGCCGGGGAGTTCCACGTCCACAACAAATGAAAGAGCTCGGAGGTAACCACAGTTGTGCAGTACGGGTACTGAGGGCCGAGAGTTGGAAGGACTTCTTCCAACATTTGTCCTTGACACGTCTTACTTCTAGAGCAGGGGTCTCAAACACGCGGCCCGCGGGCCGCATGCGGACCGCGAGCCTCCCTCGGATTCGAGACCCCGTTCCTATGCCTTCTGCGTTATTAGTAATAGTTCTATATTGTCGAATCATTTTCGCTCGAAAAAGAGCTCTGCTCATATAACATGTCCACACAATTTGTACTATTCTGTTTTCTTTTGGACGGAGTACTACTTCGCCTAAATAATTGATTCTCGGCCCTTGCTCATGTAAATCAACCGGAGCGGTAGCACCACTACTAGGCCACAAGTGCGAGCTCTTTCCTTAGGGAGGCATCCCGGGCGCACAAGCTCTTACTCAGCAGGAGCAACTGCCGAAGATAAAGCTATGAGCTCGGGCTCTAGATGACAGGAATACATTTAAAATGGAAGTATTTTCTTAGAATGCAGCTATAATAATCCTCAGGAAAGAAAAAACTGCCATATGAAGATATTTCTCTTACGCCTGTTAAGCCTAGTGATTTGTACGACGGGTCAAGGACGGTGTGCTTGTTCTCGATCTGTTGCAAACTGCCAGTAAATTCCAATATTTTATAACATCAGGCGTGGGCCCAAAGTAGTCATATTTGCATACGAAAGCTAACGATGGCAAAACGTTGAGCTTAAAAAAGGAGAAAGCACAAGGTTCCTTCTCTAGAAAATATCGGGGGTGTTACTGGGACAGTCGACGTTTGCAGTGTGAAACAAAACTGCTGTTTTGTTTATTTATATTTTTCATCCGAAAATAGTAAAATATTACCCCGAAAGGACTATCGCCAACGGAGAGCGAGGGGGGGGGGGGCTTCTTTTGGCCCTCGTCCTTTTGGGGGTGAGCAATCTGCCCCCCCACTTGAATGAGTTTGAGACCCCTGTTCTAGAGTAAAAGCTGCATGACGGCTGCTCTAGCGCAGATGATTAGCAGCAGGGCCGTGTAGTGGTCCCTGACGCATTTGTGTTTCCAATCGGACACGGGAGGCATACTTTCAGAGCGCAGATCCGGCACTTCTTTATTATGTGAAGCGTGTACTTTTGGACGTATGGTCGATGTTGGCAGTGGCTGCCGTGCCACTCAGGATATTGTGACTTAGTGTTTCTGCGGCTTTTTGACCCACGTCATTCCTCAGGACGTTGACGTGTAGAGGGACCTATCCAATTAATACTGACTTGCTGTCGAACTTGTCGATGTTGATCGTCATAGCAAAGATTATCCACACTGCGAAACTTGCCAGAGCATGATTTCAGCAAGGATGGATGATTTCTTGAGAATCCGTATACACAAGAGTCTTGGACTCCTTCTTGACAATGGACTAACCCAGAACACAAACCACCGTCAGGACATCAGGCTGTTCCGGAGTACACGACTTGACAGGGGTGGTGATGTCATCGCTGACCATGTGGAATGCCGTGCTGAAAGTGTCCTCTCTTCCTGTGGGGTTGGTGGAAATGACCAAGAACCCCGGGTCTTGGGGATGATTTTCCACTTCGTTCCCGCGCCTCAATGAAGTATTTTGCCTCCTTTTCGGACGCTTGGGGTCCATGTTTCTTTTTACGGGCTAAGTGGGTCTGATGCCGAATAACTGCTATGATGGAGGGGGCTCTGGCAGTGTTGGGTGAATGAGTGATTGGTTGATTCAAGAACCAAAGGATCTCACGTCCCTGCTTCAACAAGGCGCGGCGCGTGTACATGTACGTAATCGAAATTTCCTGGAACTAATGTTTGAAACTACCAGTTCCGCCGTAACAAAATGAAGGAATATGTGGTATCAATAACATACTTTTAGAAAACTTTTTTTAAAGTTTAAGAAAACATCTTATTCAGCTTTTATAATTATAATACTTATAATTATTTATTAATATAAGTATTTTATTTTAATCGTTAAAATATTATTTTTATAATTATATTTTATTTTAATCATTACAATAATAATTTTTATAATTATGTTTTATTTTAATCCTTACAATAATAATTTTTATAATTATTATTTATGTTCATAATTATTCATTATTATATTTTATAATAAAGAACAGTGCTAAAAACCCAAATGGCTTTCTATTATTTTCTGAGGACCTAAAATAACTTTTGCTATTCCTTTTCTATTTTTACTTTAATTTGCTGAGTGTCTCAAAAGAATGTCTTTTCTACCTTTGTCACATCAACCTCCCTCTGAAATTAGTTGAGCATGTCTGAACTTTCCAGCCACTCAATGTCGAGCCTTACTCTTTGGACAACTCTCTTTCCTAGAAATCAGGGGGCTTTCACTGCCATCTTTTTGTTTAAGATTGTAGAGACAGAAATAAGAAAGAAATCACACCTTGGCTGCCCGGTGCCTTGCCCATTGTCTGCACCGCGCTTCCCACGCAATCCATCTCATGCCCTTTCCGGGCCTTCTTTACTTTCTTTTATTCCATAACCCCACATCATCCCCCTCCCCTTTGGGGGGGGGGGGGAGGAAGGAAGGTTGGGGGGAGGAGGGCAACTGGGTGTTGGTTTCCTTTATGTAAACAGGACCTGGCGCTATCTTGCATTTCTTCTCTTTAATCTTCTGTTCACTACTGTGATGCTTTCATGAATCCCGGTGGTGTAGGCCGCGTCCTCCGGAGAAGGTCTTGGATGGTATGGGGGGTGAAATGGGGACAGGAGACGCGGTGTTGTGCCGGCCTATCACTCCACGTCACTCAACCGTATCTGGCCTAGTTCAGGTGGCACATGCATCATTACCAGCAGGCGTTCCTTGCAGGCACGGCAAACGATGATTAGGGCAGCCTATTTATATCTACATATTAGACTAATAGAGTTGTTTTATTAGTGTATTAATTTGGCATCTAATTTGATTTTGCTAATAGGATGGTTGTATGTCTAATAAACAGTCTATTAGGCCAATAGAAGGGCCGAATAGGCATTTCTGTGAGTCTAATAGAGATTTTTGACTCTAATAAGTATGACAATTGATCTCACACCAATTTTTATTAGTCTAACAGAAATTCCTATTCAAAGTTTCGCTAGAGAGCTCACACTGGGCCAGTTAAAGGGAAACTCCGCTTCCTTCTCGGTTGTTAGCAAACAATGCGACTCTCTTTACTGCCATCTACAGAGATGGGATGTCAAATATTAGAAAGTAATAGCACTTAAAAAATCACTAAACCGGCGGACAAAGACTGAGATGCCTGAAGTCACCAAATCCCATAATTTAGCGGGCGACGTGCGCCGCAGTCAACGTGGTTCTTCCGTTGTAGCTAACGTTTGTTGCATACGCAGTTTATAGAGCGTATGCAACAAACGCAGCTTAGGCGCCCTTGAGCGGCGTCGCCGTCGACGTTGGCGTAACTGCGCGTTGCATTATGGGACGTTTCCCATA
The DNA here is from genome assembly GCA_013358835.2 of Ixodes persulcatus. Classification (NCBI taxonomy): domain Eukaryota; kingdom Metazoa; phylum Arthropoda; class Arachnida; order Ixodida; family Ixodidae; genus Ixodes; species Ixodes persulcatus. Next base: position 105,753 of record JABSTQ010001657.1, on the reverse strand, counting down.
TAGACGTCACATGTGACGTCACGAGGATCCCTAGGGTCAGGAGTGACGCCACCAAGGTCACGACGACGGCCACCCTATTGAAAATAATTCTAAAGGGCCCATCAGCCTTGAAGGGTTATGGGACCTCACAAGCCTTCAAAACCCTTCAGAAATACCCTACAGAAAAACCCTTCAAGGATACCCCACAGAAAAACCCTTTAGCCCCACATCCCTCCAGACACTTCAGCCCAAACCCATTGGCCCATCAACCTTTTAGACGCGCAAATGACTGTGAATCATAGACAAAAATGCAGTTCAAAACGTTATTGGAAGTTTATTTCAGAGATTTTGTTTTACATGCATATTGTAACTCAAAAAGACGATAAAAAACAACGTTTGTTCAATCCCGGACAGAAGCAGCTGTAGATGAAAGCGATCACATCAAATAGGGACAACTGAGTTCTTTATCACACAAATCAAAATATTTTAAAGTACTCACAATGCCGCTGGGTAAATTCCTGATATACGGTAGTTCAGCTAATAAAACCGAGAAGGTGCACCTCACAGACACATAAACACACTAAGTAAGCACGTTTGGCGAAAACCACGAGCTCGCAAGCAGCACCCGCCACCGTTGAGAAATCCTGAGCACAGTCAAGGTGTCGTCCCTGATGCCGTCGTGGCGGCGTCTTTTTCGCTAGCTGGATGCTTCTGAAGCTGGACGGACGAAGAGGCGCACGGAACAGGTCCGGACAGCGGCCGTCATCAACCGTCTCAGGTCTCGCAGTGGCATGATCCCGGTGCGCAGGCACTACATGCGGTGGGACTCTGACCCGTCCTGCTGAGGGTCCTCGGGCATCGCCTAGCCTTCTTGTGGGTCCCTGGTCATTGCGGCATCCAGGGCAATGAGCAGGCTGACAGGCTGGCCGACCACGTGCACGACGAGCCCCGGTTCCGGACGTCCAGCGTTGGGCCCTTCGCCGACGCCAAACTCCTTGTCGTCCGAGCGGCCTCGGCGGCGCACTCCAATGAGCGGTGCGCGGCCGGGAATTACCCGGCAAACCTCCCCCCCTCCCCCGCGGGGCACGAATCGCCGAGTCGCCGCCGTCGTACACCGCATCCGAACGAACTGCGCCATGATCACGGTGCGGCTCCACTGTCTCCGCCGCGACGCCGAGACGCCAACCCACGCTGCCCGAACTGCGGAGAACGGAAAGATATAGCGCACCTTCTCTTCGTCTGCACGGAGCTCCCGACGGCGCTAGGCCGGCCATGACAGCATCCCCTGCCGCGCTGGGCCTCCCCTGTGGAACGAAAGACGAGATTTTGCTGTCACGAGGCGACAGACGCACCAAGGAAAGAGCTCTAAAGATCCTGTTCACCTTTCTCGAGGATACCAGCCTCATCGAATCGCTGTGAGCCCGTGGACGAGTGGGTGTTGCGACCGGTGAAGTAGACCATCGGGAACGCGCCTCAAGCCGGGGAACTTGCCAGGCGACGAAAAAGAGACAAATGGCTTCCGCGCGGCTTCCCCGAGTTTTCCTCCCCCAGCGCAACCGGTCAGGCGACTCCTCCTCACCCAACGGGGATTTTTTTTTTCCCCGCTGAATTCCTTTTTTTCCCCTCTCTACCTCCCGGCTTGCTTCTTCGGCCATTCCCCACCCTCCCTCGCCTCTATTTTCAACCCTATCTCCCCCATACTTCCCTGCTTTTCTCCACCCCCCCCCCACCAAACCCAGTGACAAATGAGCCCTGGGCACCTACACTATTGGTTCTCATTTTCCTCCCTCATTTTCATTTACAACGCTTACACACACACACCAAGCGGACAGGATTGCGTTCGCTTGCAAAAGTAAGCCGGTAGGCTGGCGCCTCGTCAATTCTCCAAATGGGGCGGTCGTCCCCAGTGGCCTCCTTGGAGACCGAACGCCCGGGCAGTGACAGACGGGTCCAGGAGCCGACTCGTGTTTGATAGAAGGGCAGTTATAAAAATTTGACCGCACACACATACGATCGGCATTTTCCGATCACTTATTTTTTCCCGTCGCAAACAATAAGTAGCTAATTAAACTTGAGGAAGAAAACCAGAAGGACGGACAACCATGGAAGTTTGTTGTCCGTCCTTCTCGTTTTCTTCCTCAAGCTTAATTATCCCTATCAACCCGCTCGTTCTGTCTTTAAATAAGTAGCTATGTTCTAATTCTGTGAAATGTGTTTTCTCCACCTAGGCCGTGTCCCCACAGACATCTCAAGAAGCCTGGAAGTTTTCCCGACCCCATTAGAAAAGTTCTTGACAGGCTTTCAGACATTTCAAGGCATTGTAAAGGGCACTTCAGACATTTCAGGAGAGCCTCTGACGGGGCCAGCGAACCCACCAGGAAATATCGGCGCCCCCTTCAAACATCTCAGAAATTCCTGAAGTCCCCTTCACACCCTTTAAAAAAATCCTGAAGTCCCATCAGAACGATTTTCAACAGGGCACGACCTTCACAGTGAAGGTCACGACCTTCATGAGGTCTTCACGAGTCTCACTAGGGTCACGAGTGACATCACGAGGAAGGGGGGAGGGGGAGGGAGGGAGGTGGAAGAGGAGGGGAGAAAGATAGGGTATGGAGGAGGAAGGGCATACCCTCCTCTCCGTGCCATCCCCTCATCCTCCTCAAGAACTGTGCTCTAGTTCGGCATTACAAGGAGTTGTAAACGTCTCATTTTTTTCTTGGTATTTTTTTTCTAGGCAGACCTTACCAGGCGAAGAGGCGCGCTCCACGTCTGAGCGAGCGAAGAGGCGAATAACAGACGAAAAAGAACGAACAAGAACAAGGGAAACCAGAAGAGGGAGAGGGTGGTGCGGATGAGTTTCGCTGACATATGGGCCACCCGGTGCCAATAGACTAGCCGCCTGGGTTGCCGCCTACATAGCCTGCTTCGTCGGCGCTTGCGCTTCTTGTTCGCCGCCGCCGCTTCGCCCGACCTCCCTCCTCGCCCCCCGACCCTCCCCGTGCATCCGCGTCTTTTCTGGGTTACCGCAGGTAGATCACGTGACCCCTTGTATCATACGTGGGTGCGTATGCAACTGACGTCAAGGGTACAATGTTACCCGGCTGTGCCGAAGTTTCAGTTTCAGTTTGCGATTACGGTAAATAACAAGATCGCACGAAAAAATGTTTTGGCTTTCATAAAACAAACGGTCTAGGGTTGTTTTGAAGTAATTTTTACGTTTATATCACCCACAATCTCAACATTTCCGAAATCCAGCCCAGTTGCCCTCTAACCTCACCGGGCTGAAGCTGTAAGTTTCTCAGGATACGGCCAAATCATTAATGGCTCTCTAATAAACTTGACCATTCTCTGCTTAGGACTGCCACCTGGAAGTGTCGACTCCCGTCCTATTTGATGCTCCTAGAGCCGCCCCCGTTCCCTTCGGCGCCAGCGCCCTCGGTAGGACACGCCGTTGTCTTCAGCGCTCCCCAGACACCGCCGAGGCCGCTACTTGGTGTGTCATGGAGGCCGGATGGCTTTTCAGCTATTCTTCAATCCCCGTAACCTGCGCGCAAGAGGAAGTGCCACTTTCATTTTGGGGATGCACCCTGAGCAAATGTTGTGCCACAGACCGCCCTGCAGTCTACGGCGATGAGGAACAACAGGATTTGTGCGAGTTCTGCAATGTTCCACTTCTGTCATTAGAACAGCACAGTCGGGGGCCTCTCCACCAAGACCGGGTGGAACAGCAGCGACTACAGGCGTCGGCAAAATCTCGGCCTCTCACAGCGGCCGACGTTGAGGCAACCCTGATCATCGTTTGCCGTTCCTGCCAGAAACGCCTGCTGACAATGCAGCATGCGCCACCTACTATTCGAATGCCGATGGTTCATTTTATGACTGTTAGATTTATACCGAATGAAAGATACGGCTGAGGCATTATGAAGTTTATTGCAATAAAGCGTTAATGGAAACCCACAGCCCTTGAAATAGCATTATATTGACAGCCGTACACTTATACAAATCCCTTAGAAGCACAGTATCAGTGCACCCTAAAGTGGCCTGGTTGCTGTGGTCTTCTTGCCAAACAACATGTCCTCTTCCATTGGCAATCCTGCAATTTAAAAAAAAAATAAATAAGGTTACCTCAAGTGATTCAGGCTAGTAAGCATATAGTAACAAAATTGCACTAGGACCTAATTTCTAAAGTACCTACAGAGAATTGGTGGCGCAAGTCGCCTTGGGTCAAGCACGTATCCAGAAAGGGGGGGGGGGGCGGGCATGCCCCCCCCCCCTTTGAAGTCTCCCATTTTGCTGGGGCCTCCTCTCCCCCATCCGCCTTATAAAGCATTTTGTCATGGGTCCCTCCCCCCCCCCCCCAAAAAAAAAAAAAAACGATATCCTGGATACGTGCCTCCCTTGGGTAATACTGTGGACGACATTATCTTCACAGGTTCAATATTTTGCAAGGTATGGCAACAAAATGTTGCGCTTTAGAGTCAAATTAGATCCTCCCGAAAATTAAGTCCTGGACAGTATCCAGCTAGAAGGAAAAGTGGAATGCAGATTTACTGTTTGGGTGCAGTAACTAACCCAGTTTAAATTACCAGCGGAAATCGTTTTCCCAGCGTACCGTGGGGGGATTTACAAATAAGGCACTCGTGGATGGCGAATTTTGTTTTCAAAAAGTTTAATAACCAACTTACCGGAGTTGAAAAGAAACAAATTATGAATGCATTTTCTCTACTTATTCCATCCGTCTGCAAACGGCAAGCGCCTGACTGGAGCAACAGGCGACAGATTAAATCAGAAAATCTAGCAATCAACACGAGTTTGTCTTACAATTTTTTTTTCAAACCGAAACAAGCTTGTGAGATATTAACCCCGAAATAAAAGCGTCTTTTGGAACGTTCGTAACCCAAAACCAGTCTCGCAGCTCAATTATTGTGCTAAACTTTTTTTTACGGGGAACGCTTATTTTGTGACATCCATGCAGATAGAAAATATTATTTGGGAGTTCGGTGTTCCTTCAACGCAATGCTCTCGCCACTGTAACGATGTTTGTTAGTTGTGAACAGGAAGCAGGCAGTCGTGTTTGGAAAGCGTTGCTGGACAACACTGCTAGCCCACAATTTATTACAACACTTGCAATAAAAAGGAGGGAATGGGAAGGCGGGAGGAGTGGGACAGTGGATATATTTATTACACACTTGCAACTGCTGACCACCGGAGAGGCTAAAACCCAGTTTGAAGCCTCTTGCGACCGCATACAGCTGCTGCGCAGACGGTCATAAGCAGTCACAAGTGTATAAACAAGTCTAAACTTCTAAAGGGGCAGAGCTTGTTCCATGCTGTCGAATGATAAGCCATAGAAAGGGCTCAAAGTGAGTGTGCTTGGCGCTATCGCTTTCTCAGTAATGGTTATGCAAGTAAAAAGAGCATTGTTTGTGTTTTTTGGTTGTTTTGTTTCTTTTTTGTGAGATACACTGCAAAATAGGTAAGTGCGCCCAGCGCTGTGTCCTCATGCGCTTTAGGAGAGCAAACATGCCATCTTGATTACAAGATATATGAAATGCCTAGATAATAATGATGTATGGACAAGGGAATTGCCATGCTATACCTACCATATATATCTATCAGTTTATTTTCACACTACTATAGTACAAAAGAATAGCACAATACTTGTTTCTATACTGTAATATTTAATTAAAGTCCCACATAAGCCAAGTGTGTGCTAAGAAGGTGGCAATCGCTAGTAATTGTTTTTGCAGAAACTAATAAGAAAAGCTTAAACACTGAATCACCTTATTTCTAAAAAGCTTACCTTTTGCGTATCTGTCTCTAAGCATTTTGTAAACAGTATCTGGAAACAAATACAATATTTCATTTTCGTCGTTTCTAAAGCAATGAAAAGCAAACCTAAAACACATTTTTCTTTAACTTCTGTTGCCGCAGATTTTTGCCACGCACTTAATTCAAGCTTTACTCCCTTTGTAACAACACGTTCCATCAACACCGGCCACAAAGTTTTGTATTTGTCTCTCTTAATATTGTCATTAGTTTCATAAAAATGAGTTTAGAATAAATTACTTGCTTTCTCCACCTTGGGGCATAAAATGCGGGTCTTTTGAAAAGCAATACCAAACAGTTGTTTACCATTTCTAAATTCCCTCCTTACACTCATTCACTATCAATCACCCGTAATCGATGCAATCGACGCCCTGTGAAAATTTGAATTTCACACGCAGGAACTTGTTGCGCCATCTTGTGGATAGCAAAACAACTACAACTTCTATTTAATTTTCGTGCTGCGCATTATCCCAAGTTCACGAGCTATGAGAAATAACTTTCTGTTTGATGGTGGCATTTGTATAATGCGGCGTTTTGCTGGCATTAGGAACGCTACAATAACAGCCTCGATTGCACGACTTAGCTGCTTTTGTTGCTTGTTTTCTTTTTTTTATTATTGCAGCAGTGAGGACTGGATGATGTTGTATCTTTTGATTGGAGCTCCTATTGCAATGTTTCTCTGAGGTCACAATATTGACGTGCTCGTTGGAGAGCCATTCTAGCTTTCTAAGCTGCTCTTAGCCGGGTTCCATAGCTTATGTGTGCCGCAAGCCATAAGACAAGCAGAGAAGTTAGTTAAGTGCTATGACAAACCACGGTTCAGTGCAAAAACAAATTCTGGACGACATGCACCTCTGTATCTAACAATCTCTGAATGGCATGGCGCCACAAAAGCTGGTTTGGCAACAGACCAAAAAAAGATAGTATAGCTACAGCTCTTTAACTTACGGAACTGCTAGTAATTTGTATAAAGCACAATATATATTTAGGATTTAAAATAAACATCTAGGTAGGATATAATACAACCGCAAATGCCTAAACCTTTTTTCTAATCGCAAAAATTCCGAGGTTCAGCATCTAAATTTAACACTTTTTTTCAGATAATCGCATAAACCTTTTTTCTTCTAAAGTGCAGTGTATTGCCTCAATTTAGAAGTATAATACTTAGCCGTATATGTTTACTAGTTCTTAGAATAAAATATATTACGTTAATCTCTTTAAAATTACCACCTTTCTCTGTGGTAGGAAAAGAGTGAAGTGAAAATAGGCGAGAGCCTTGATCAGATAGAATTGAAAATTAAGCATACTTTGTTTCAACAATAGTTCTGATGTGTTGATTCCTGGATTGCATTTCTTACTGTTTTACTTTATACAAAAAGATGCCTATAATCGAAAAGAGTCTATACTTGCACCTGAATCAATTTTATGCATCCTAAGTAATTGGAACCTTAAATAAAAACGAACATTCTTTAATGATGGCTCCAGGCCTCTGTTAGTATTATTGCAATATTTGTTACGAAGCAATAAGCCTAGCTAAATGTACCGCAATTCACACAAAAGGTACCACACTACAGTTTAAGCTGTAGGCGGATATTTAGGAATGAGTTATAGAAGTCCATCCTCACTAGAACTAGAGATACTGACCCAAAGCGTGCAATCCAACCTTGACCTCTCCTGGAAGAGTAGAAAGAAGATTAATGACTTAGTTCAAGGCTGACTAGAGGAGCTTGGGCATGAATCATACCTCTTTTTTAAAATTTGGGGTATAAATAGTCAGCATTAGAACACTAACTTGTCTTGAAAATGTTTTAACTGCTTGATCATTCATGCCTCCTTTCTCCATAGCTAAAAATGTGGACATACGGAGCTGACCAGGCACTGAGAGCTTTACGTCCAACTTTGCAGATGTGTGTAGAAACCCAGGGAACGCAAGGTACCAAGGTGTCGTGGAGCGCTCCAAGTACTGGCGCTCGCATGACGCGTAGCTTTTGCTATGGAGAGTTTGATATCAGAACTTGTGCCAAGTAAACTGTTGCATGTTTCAGTCTGTGCGGCAAAAAATTAGTTGATTTATTTCTAACATGAGTTTTGATATACTTTGTCAATGGAAACCTATTTTCTGCACGAGACGGCCAATTTTAAAAATGGGATATAATGAATTTAATAAAATTTGCCTTCATACCAATGGCAACTTGTACTTCTTGCGGGAGGTCACGACCTGTGGATGCTGTAAAACGAGAATTATTGAGTAAACTCGACGCAGAACAAACGAGCATAAAATGCCACCACCATGCATTTGAATGAACTGAACGTCGTTCTAATTTTAACAAAAAAAAAACAAAATGTACTAGCAGTAGTCACAGGTCATTGCCATAACTTCACCCAAATGTCAACGAAATACTGAAGGTGAATGCTAATAGCAGAGTCCTTCAATACGCTACTGGTCACGACACTTCTTAATAACGGTGTGGGACAGCTTGTTACGCGACCACGCGTTGCGCTAACGTGACAAGGGGGTTACGAACCGCCAATCTAGCCAGCACCGCTGGGAGTCTGGCAACCAGAGAATGGGATTGTACTTCAGAACCCACTCTGAATGAGCGATAAATATATTGCGGTGATTCGTCATAGCAATGGCAGCCTTTCCCGTTTACGTAAGCGTCTTCAGCTTTGTAAAATTGGTCAATTGTTCAAGCTTTATTTTATTTAAATTCTCCAAAACAATATCATTTCATTCCTTCTTTCCTCAACAGAATTCTCAATACCGCTATCACCATAAATATTCAGCGCCACCAGTATAGCCATGAAGTAGTGGCAATGCGAAGCTGGACGCTATACAGTTACTCTAGCACTCTCAGCTGCCTGGCTCTCAAGATTTCAAAACAATATTTTTTTAAAAAACAAATTAAAAGAGCCTAGTTTCAGTTCTCTCAATAGATATTAATAAAGATTTATTGGTGCTTGCATACAGTGATTACAGGCGTAACAAAATGTCTGTAGGATAAATTGTTTTTGAAAGGTTTTTGACATTGTGCGTTTTGGGTGACTCTGATAATGGGGTGAACCAGCAAAAAAAGCCCTCCAACGCAACCCCTGCAACAATAGCGCCCCCGGCGGTAGCTGAGCGTACTAGAGTAACTGTATAGAGTGTCCAGGTTTGTAGTGCCTCAGCTTAATGGCGATACTGGCGGCGTTAAATTTTGATTGTGATGGCGGTATTCAGAATTCATTTTGAGGCCGTTCAAGTTTCGTCCCTACTGAAAAAAAAAAACAGTAACTTTTCGCTTACTGGATTATGGAACAGGAAATCTAAGTGGATTTCAGGTTTCCAGCCAGAAATCCAGGTAGATTTTCTGTTGCATAATTCAGGTGGCCAAACATTATTTTGTTTTTTTTAGAAGTCTAGTATATAATATAGCGACTATGTAAAGAGATTTACACTGTACTTACAATTATCTGATTAGAGGAGCTTATAGGTAGGATTCTGAGTTTACGGAGTTCACTTTTCGTTAAATTCGGAGGGTGTTCTGCGGAGTTTAGTTTTCAATGCAAATTTGGGGTTCATATGAGTTTTCTTAATTCCCAATTTTCAGAAACGCGTATATTTATATTAATGTTTCCAATTTTCTAGCAGCAAAAATTTTTAAAAAATTCCAAACACATTCGTTCACTAAATTCATAAGAATTCACCTGTATCAATGTTATGCCTGGAGAAGCATTTGGCATTCGCGCTCTTGTCATTTGCAATACTGTCTCACGACAAATAATGCGAAGTGTGGTTTTATTTAACGTCTATACTTTGGAATAACTAAACGCCTGGACTTAGTCGCTTGAAAGCAAGGAAGCCCCTGTTGCCCTGCCACGCTGCTATAAAATCTACAGCTTCATAGCTTTCACTGTTATAAAAACACAACCCCTCCGCCCTCAAAGAAGTGCAAATAGTATGCTCCAAACTTGAAACAGGAACAGTGGATTTTGTCGTGATCCAGAATTATAATGAACAATTGTTCTGGACAAACCTTGAGGAGATATACGGTTAATACACTTTTGTCAGCAGTCTGATATTTCAATGAAAACTGAAGTGGCCTCTTCTAAGGACCACCGATATTCACGAATAAATTACCCTCAAGGAATTCATTCGTAAAGTACAATCCTTCATGCTTGCTATTTTGCCATCGTGACCTCAAAATTCAGATTTTTTACGGATAAATTAGTGATGACAAAATTTTACCTGCGAGTGTTTCACATTTCTTGTGGATTTGTATGAAAAGACGGAACCCTACTTAAAGGCAACGAATACTAAAACTTTTTTTAGACAAACCCCCTAGACTAGAAAAATAGGAAGGACAACACAATTCACAACGTTTCATATAAACACGAAAAGATTCGGGCACAACCGTACATCGAATTCATCAGAACTCACCTGTATCGAATGTTATGTTTGGAGAATATGTGTGCTGTATTGTCCTTCGTCTTTTCCCCAGTCCCGGGGGTTTCTATAAAATTATGTTACACCTTGACCACCTCGTTTCAGCCCTAACGTTTTCTTCGTTAATACTACGACTGTTGCCAAGTGAGTGCTAGTTTTGGAGAATACTCGCTCTAAGTCAAATCAGTGCCTCTTTGCATTAAAAAGTAAATCAAGTAATTTTCTCGAAATTTTCTTCATCCCCAGGGATATATCGTTTCGCCGCTGTAAATTAACAACTTGGCGAGTGCACTACGACCGCTAACGTGCATCGGGCAGTGGCAACGAAAGCACGCCGGTACAATGCTCATCCAGGTCAAAACGCGCAGGAGCGAAGATAGATGCCGAGATTGACGACCTTTTATGTGTCGAAAAGCAATGTAACAATATTTAAATTCGCTCCACTGTGAATGGAGGAATTCTGGCAACGCAGAAGCGAAATCGCCTACACTTTTCCACATAAAATGCTACAAAAGGACTGGTGACTCCTTTCCCGATACCACAGCCACAGGTTCGATGGGTATGAACGAGTAGAGCTACTTTTCGAGGTCCTCCAATACCTACTAGATGAGGCGAATTTCGCAACTGTTGGCAAAGTAATCAGCGTGGTTCCCATTCGTCGCATGAGACTTTCAACACCATATGTACATATTTTGTCCATCATACACGGGCGGAATTTCATATCTTGTTAACGTCATGTCTGCCTCTGTATTGCGGATGTGATCAACACTCCGTAGATATCGAGGACGTAGTGCTAGGGTGTCTTGTCGCCGACAAACGGCCTGCCCCTGGCATGGATTCTGCTCGAGTAGTGCTTCAGCTATGAGTCGTGGTCCGAGTGACTGAACACGACTCGCAAAAAAACGCTGACGCAGCACTCGTGTCCAATGTATGGCCTGTGCTGACTTCCGGTTGGTGACTTGGAAGATCAATCCTGCAGCACGGCCTTGTACTCTGTGTTTGGTAATACAAAGCCTTTTGGCGCTGGAGCCGCACCAGGTAAAGGGAAAATTATTAAATTAGGAATACCGTTCACCTTTCTAGGTTATCGCGTAAAGATACTTGAAACTTCACTTACGATCTGTTTGAACGTCTTTTAGTTTCTTGTAAAGGACATCTGTAATTAAATACACGATGACTTATTTTCGGCGTTCTCGCTCGTAACCAACTTAAGGGAGATGTGGGGCTTTAGAGTAATTTTCTTATTTATGAAAGAATAATTATTATGGTATACACTGATATAACACATCTCGCACCAATTCCAAATCATCATTCAGATATTGAATATCTTTACTAAAACCCGAGTTATGAGAGATCGCTCTAATTTGATCAGGTATATTTGCTACGGGTCCCTAAAGAAGAATCGTTCGTAAATTATCAGAATTTTTTCATGCATTCACAAAGGTGTAGTTTGTGTTTTGATGCTATTTGTGATCTCATCTGAGAGGGTTATGTTACTATAAAAATATTCAAACTAGTGTAAAAGACATGCTTTCTCGATATTTAAGAATGTAATTAATTGGATAAAATTCTTAAGTTGGAAGACTATAAAAATAACTACACCGCACGGTACCATCTTTCCCGATTAAAATGGCACCAAAGGTGCTAATATTGTCCAGGACAAAATTCAGAAAAACGCCGGTTAGGCCTCGATACTTGTGAAATGAGTGTGAAGAGAGAAGAAATCACTTAAAGTGTGTGTATTTCTACTGAATGTTCATGGAAAATTAAGATTTCATTTTTTTATATTTGAAAATTAGACAAAGCGATATTGTTTTGTACAGAGCTGGGTGCATGGGTATGTCTAAATATCACTAAAGCAGTTTTCTCAAAAATGACTTTTCCCCAACATTTTACCATCTTTGGTAGGCCTCACGAATATTTCAGGATTAATTTGTAAAACCACGAAGAACGTTCAATTGAAATCTCTCTCATGCTGTACCTTGTCTTCGAAAACCCTCAAAACGGATATCCATAAGTCGTCAATTTGCCTCGGTGCTACCGAAGCAGTTAGATAGGACTAATGGTTCAGTAACAAAAAGGTAATCATGATTGTGCCAAACCTTCTAAACATTGTACCGCAGGAAAAGCGCAGAAAACATGTCAGCAGTTCACGAATTTATTGTTTATTAATATTTTCAGCCTCACATGGTTAAGGCGCGTGCCCATGCACGTTTCTGTTCAAATACCAATCATAGCAACAGAAGGGTTTTCGGAAGGAGCAGTTGTACATATATTCAACGCGATTTTAGGAAAATATACGAACTATGGTAATCATTTGTTAAATTAATAGTTATAACAGTTGTCACTTACCAAAACTGGGCAATCCAACTTGCAGTTTGTCTGGAAGAAACAAAATAAATTATCTAAGGAAAAAAACATTCAAGTCGCCCAAATTGTTTTCAGTGCATGTCGCGAGCGAATCCCAACGAAATTACATTTTGCACTTAGGACGAGAGGTTGAAAAATGGCCTAAAAATAATTAATTCATGAATAACTTTGAGCATATAAATGAAAGCTACTACCACGAAATTATTGCTTTGCTTATCTGGTTTACTGGAACATCAGTTTTATTAGTATAGCAAGAGGTGTACACTCGATAAAATACTGCGTAGCCAAGAGGGGTCAAAATTATTAGATTGAACGATTCCATATATCAGAGAGGGCTTTCAGAACATACCAATGGCGCCTTGCAGTTCTTCGAGAAGCTTGGGACCTTTGGGTGCAATAGGCAAAGTGAAGGAGTTTACAATTGTGCGTTTTCTAAAAAGACAAACTAGGTTTCACCATAAGTCCGATCGCAGGTAACGCTATGACGCGATGGTGCTTATCAAGCGGGGAAATGGCATTGGTCGTTTTTCTATCTAACCCAATGACGCTCAGTGACTGCGGCGTGATCCGGCGTTTTTTTCTGTGCCTGATTGGTTTAGCCAGGGATGGCAAACGCACAGCGAAGACTAGCGCCGTGACGACCCACTTTTTGTGCTGCTTGAATAGATATATTAAAACTTGATGTTGGCATCTTTGTTTCATGATGCAGTGTGTCCGTGTCTACTCCCTTGTGATTGGTCCTTTTGTCGCGCAAAAATACTTCTAAATTGGATAGATCTATCGGGTCATTCCATCGGCTGCGGTCCAACATATTATGAAAGAGTGTAGAATTATGTTTATGTTTTTTTTTTCTGTTTTGGGTTTACTATATATGTCATTCGCCAGCTCGCCTGCAATTTTCCCTTTCTTGACCTATTTTTGCGCAGATCTTGTTCTTGAGGACCGGTAGTATGGGGCATAAAAAGTTGCGAAAACCGATACAACTGCACGATGCCGTTCTACAATGAAGGGTGCCCTTCATTTGTAGTTCGCAGACAACTCTTCAGACGGCGCTCATATACAAAAACGGTCAGTTACAAAACTGCGCTTATGTAAATACCTTACATAGGCGCAGTTCGGTAAGTGACATTTTTCGTATAACGAACGCCGTCTGGGGAGTATGTTTGTATTTGTATGTATTGGTATGCATTTGAGATGGGTGACTCCGATTGATATATTTATTTTTTGATTCTCTAAGATATGCTACTTTGGTACTATTGTAAAGCAGAAAGCACACTAAGCATTTTTTGCATACCACAGTATACTTTCAATAGCCGAGATATGCACTTGATCCGAAGTTTGGTGTATTTTCTGTTGTAGCGTGAATCGACCCAGGTGGAAACCAAGTGTACACTGCGGGACACTGTTTGCTCGAACGCAACATGGAGGCTTACTCAAACTCAAACACGGCAGTGAAGAGAGCCAAACTTCAAAACTCAAGAGGAAGCCCCGAACGAACACTTTTTATTATATAAGAATATCGATTTTAAAATAAAAATAAAACTATACAAATCGGGATCGCTCATGGTAAGAGTGTCGTACTGAAATTATATTTTAATATAAACTGAGTTGAATATAAATATGCCCCAAGTAAGATTTGCAAAGTGTTTGTTAACAATAAATAGTATACAGCGTGTGTTTATGCTTTACAGATTTGCTTTAAAAAGCCGTGAATATACGACGTCTCTGAAGGCTTAAATTCAGCAGAATATTTAGTTAAAGAGGTAGCATAGGTGACCCCTTTGCTTTGGAGCAGGGGTCTTTAAACGTTATGGCTGAGGAGCCGAACTAGGTGACTGTCGTCGCCTTGAGGGGCACAAAAGAAACAAGTAAGTATAAATTTAAATACAAAAATAAAAAAAAGACATAAGTAAGCATTTTAATACAACGATTCAAAGTGGAGTAAAATTAGAAAAAAATCCAAGGTGTATTCATAGAAAACCCAGATGCAAATAACAAGACTCGCGAGTAATTCGGATGAATATACCGTGTATGTGTATATACATCTAGTGTATATTTCAATATTTAGCTAATAATGGCATTATACATTAAGTTGAGCCTAGAAAAAGTCGCCCGGCATAAAGAAAAAAGAAATTAATGTTAGCATTTTCGCACAAGAAAAAAAAAACTATTGAGAATGGTAGGACTAGTGATGGCAATACGCGATACGCATGACACAGGGTACCAAGCACAATATACTACATGAGAACGCAAAATACTTTTAATGCAGTTACGCAGACCTGAGACAGGGCACTAAAAATGGAAATGCCGGTGGTGACAGTGTGCTCTAAATATGGCACGCAACTATCAGCGGGATAAGGATCCGCACGGATACGTAGTGTTTGGTGAGCGTCACGACTCCATTTCTTTTCACGCGCTTATTTTAGCGCCAGTAGCAGCGGCCCTGCTAGATACGGACCGAGGGTCACTGAAAGCACCGCGGTAGCCACGGGCCCGTAGGAAGGCCTCTGCGAGCTGGATCTCGCCCGCGGGCTTGGGTTTGGACACCCCTGTATGAACTGCGCCGAGGGCTCTTCCCAAAAACAAAAAAAAAAACTATAATAAAAAATGACTTTTTAAGAAAACTGATGTTGGAAATGTGTACTTTTTGGAGATTGCTCTTGTATTCAAAGGCAATTCTTGGCAAGATAACCTTATTTGACTACACCGACATTGTGCTTGTTGAATGGGTATTAATAGAAGCTTTCATTTGATAGATCATTTATGTCATAAAATTTAATGCTATCACCATTCCAACCTGGTAAATTATTGTGTAAAAATGTCAGGTTCCAGATTTTTTTACAAGAAATATTAATGAATATATTGCGTTTTAATGTAGTTTAAAAAGGCATGGAAAAGTATATTTTTTGTGCAGAAGGTATCGGAGCTTGGCAAAGCTCCCAAACACGCAACCTGTGACGATAGCCCAAATCACAAAAATTACCTTAGGTCCTTGAGGAGTTCAGAACTCGAAAACTAGAAATATGACGTAAACACGGCTATCAATTTTGTCCTAGTGAAGAATTTGCCAAGCATATATATTTTATTTCAAAATATTTTGAAACACGACCCCTTTTTTTCCTGCACGATTTGAAAGGAAATCACCATCTATAAAAATATGCTCCAATTAATTATTGTTTACGAATTAAAAGTTAATTAACAAATAATAGTTTATTATTTAACTTAGAGTGACAATTAGCTCCCTATATTATGTCCCCCTTGCCAAATCTCACTTGCACCTGTTACGATAACATAGCTTTCATGCTTTTTGAAACAAGTCTGTAAATTCTAAAATACAACAACTTGTAACAGTCCGTTGCTTTTACAAAAGGTCGTGTCACTTTCTGCGCATCTGAACGAGAGTAAACCACACATATAAGGGGATCACTCTAGTTAGAAAGCCGGTGATAGATGGACAGGATTGATTTCCGCATCAAATCACGTATATGAATATCGGATGCTCCTTAGAAAGTATGAAAAAAAGGAGTAATGACATGTTAAAGGTTATCAGATAAAGAGAGTAATTATGCCTAGATTTAGCTATAACAAGTAGAACACCTTTATTACAAAAACAAAATATGCTATATCGGTTTACCGGTGTGCCTGACGCTGTTCCAGAAATTTTCGGCTTCTGTAAAAAAATACATGCTTTTTGTGAGGGCTGGTGGTACATTTCCGTATGACAATGGTGGATAGGTTGGCTACCGTAAAACGACAGAGATATTCAATAAGGCACATATTCCGATATATTTATTTCTTAACTTAGGCACACTGTAAATATTTTTCCCTAACTGTAAACTCTAGCACAACGGCATTGAACGGCTATTCGTAAAGCATAATTACTACTTTGCTCACTTTTTCAGTTGTTTCCACTTTTTTGTCGCCAAATGCCTTACTGTTACTGGCATAGGCAAGGGTGTCCGAAGATAGTTAAAATGTTTCTAATAGTTTTAACCACAGAAATGAATCACAGAAAGAAAAGAAACGGTGTAGGCGAGCTGGTCAACTTTCAGCATATTGAAAACCCGGGACTTAGGAACAAAAAGGGGAAGACGCACGGACAGGTTAAAAAAAGTAAGCGGAGCTGTATACGTTCAGACGTATACAGCTCCGCGACGTATCCTTTTGTTTCCTTGGGCTCGGGTTTTTAAGATGCTTAAATTAGCTATGTTTCTGATGACGACTTTTTGCGTTTTTATCCAGCTGGGAAAATGGTGCACAATTTTTGAATTTTAATAGATAAAAATACAACACAAATCCACACGATAGAACATCGAGTACAACTGAAATATTTAAGGAATGCACCTTTTACGCATTGGGAAAAAATTAAAGGTTTGAAAATATTGTGGTTCTTGGGAGTCGAATTTCCGCCTTGCCATGTTTGGGTTTCTTCAAAAGGGAGGCTACGGCAGTTGACGTATCAACGGCGGAACAAACTAAACTTGCCATGATGGAAGCGCTGCGCCACTGGCGCCAACTTGTGCCGTCAAAAAGGTTTTTTGTATAGTGCGGCAAATTCGCATTTTTGCGAAGAATTGCGCCACACCTCCGCCGTAATAAATGCAAGTGTAACGCAAAACAAAAAAAAAAAAGTTGTCGGCTTTAATTATTAAGGGAGTGGCAGAAAAGAAATATGGTACAAATAAATATTTCACAATGACTCTACTCACCGCGTAGTTCATTTCATTTTCGATCTGAACCCATTCGAATCAATGAACACAAACGACCACGAACACAAATACTAAAATAGCAAGTTGCGGCACATTTGCAGTACTTGCTCGGTTTAGTGGATGTCGCGTTTTGAAGCAGTTTGATAGGTTCCATTCGCTTTTAGGGTCGGCGGCGCTTTAACTTTAGGTGAAACAATGTTTAGAGATCGCTCGTCAACCGCGCTGGCCGGTCCATCCGATGCCGGGTTGGTCGCTGACATCGTCTAAATTATCAGACGACGTCGGCAATGTCAGCAGCTAAACATCGCGAGAAAGCAGTGCAAAACAGTCGGATGGCGGCTTCTGTGATAAGACGGAACCGGGGTCTTGTGCTCCCGATGAGATAAGTCGAATATCATGTCTGCCGCATGCCTCCGTGCCGTCCCTCACCGCCTCTCACCAGAGCGCACGTCGAGCTTCACCGCTCTGCACCGGAGTGCAAGGAGCAGCGGTTGACGTGGGTGAGCGCCTGAGTTAGCACGATACGCTCGGAAATCATGCTCAGCACTATTCCACGCCCACCTTCCTTGGCCTGGATTGTAAGTTGATCTCTAATATTAAAAGCTGCACCAAGGGAAACAACAACAACAAACAAAGGAGGGTTTATATTCGAATAAATTCGGTATGCAGCTGTCAATCGAAAGAGCGAGGAACTTCAATTTAATTCCTACCCCAACGCCGCTAAAGAGGAGAGTCACGTTTAAGATACAAGTGTAGGTTTTCATAATATTTGAGGTGGTGGTTTTTATGGTGTATAGTATTAGTCGAGTTTGGTAGGATACAACTTCTGTGTGTGTGTGTGGGGAGGGGGGGGGGGGGCATCTTTGTTGACAGACATATTTTGCACGAGACGGTGGTTTTCGCAGGCATTTTAGGGAAATTACGTTTGCAGGCCAAATATTCTACTGGGCGTATAGTAAGACGCTTTATCCCAACCGAAGTGCCTTGCTATAAATCATTTTTCGAGCGTTTTTTGAGTACCCGTTGTAAGTATGCAATCATACTCTGACCAGAGCCTTTTTTCTAGGAAGGAGGCTATGCGTTCCTTTCTCTCCCTATCTAATATTAGAAAAGGTAATAAATAATACAGTAACCCCCTAATCATTATAAAAAAATGAAGTCATTTAGCGATGCAATACCTTATTCATTTTCAAGTGATGTTCTAGACCAATGGTTCTCAGGCAGTGATATTTCGCGGACCCCATTGTGGATCGGCGGATAGGACCCCGTCCGTGGTGAGGGGAAGGGAGAAGGTATTGATTAATTATAATAATGATCTAATAAGGGGATATAACTAAGGGCTGGTGTGAAGTAGAGTTTTCTCATTGACATACACGCAAGAAAACTCACCCGAAAATTGGAATCTTTTGTGTCAATCGGATAAAAGACAACTTCTATTGCCAAACTTGACTGACAAGGCAAGGCTTCGCGGACCCCTGGAATGCCTTCGCGGACCCCAAAGGGTCCGCGGACCCCCATTTGAGAACCGCTGTTCTAGGACGATTTGGCACCTGCTCCAAAAGCGTCAGCGGCTTCTTTAAACAAATATTTTACCTGCAACGGAACCTGCTACAAAAGGTCAAATGCCGCATCCATCATTGAACTTGAAATAAGGTGATGTGACGTTTGACATTTTTCAAGCACCCTTTTGAGGTTTGGTCGATAGAGCACAGCTATGCAATAGCCTATTGTGGTTGATCCGATCTTTATTGTTCATAATAGTTAAAGTGAGTCATGGAAAATGTCACTCACCTTGTTTGAAAATATTTTTTATCTTATCATAGGGATTCTCTGAAATAATAGAGACATAATGTATTAGAACGTTATGCCTGAAAATGTTGGTGAGCGGTGCAATTGTTGAGAGTAGTGTCCGAACCATTATCATGACACAGAACTTAATTAAAATGATCAGCGGTTTATGAAGAAGCCAAATTATTTTCTTACATATATGTACCTAGAGGGACCTGACAGGTAACGGGAATGTTTCATTTCTTTAAGGGATTAAGTTAAAAGTTCAGACCACGGTGATAGAAATGCTTCGGGTGACGTAACGCTGAGCATCCGCCGTAGAGCCATCGTGTTGGAGATCGCTACACGATTCTTTCTCCGGCCGCCATGGCGCGCTTCCAACGCCAAGGCCATCTTTTCGTGAGCTATAGCAAGCGGTAGCGAGCACCAGGCTGCAACGCTGCGCAGTTTTCCGCGGTTGGAAAGGGTGCCACGGTGCAAGGCGAGCTAAAAGAAGTGCACGGAGAAGCTGTTCCTATTTGCTACTCCCAAAGATGAGGACCATCTAAAGCTATGGCGCAACACAATCCCGCTCAAAGTACTGCAGCCGACAGCCTTCGTCTGCGAGAGAAATTTTGAGCCAAGGTTCGCGAGCAAATCGTGGAAAGCCGTCTACAAGGGTTACGTCCTCGTATGTGTCGCAGGGAAAGCTACCCTGGCGAAAGACGCAGAGCTAATAAAGTTTCTGCGCTACCCCTGCTAACTGACGAAAAACGAGAACAATAGAAAATGACCCGCGGACCGTCAGTGCTCTTCCTCCAGCAAGCGGTACCATGCCGCAGAAAAGTGCTCAGGGAATAGTTACTTAGTGAACACTAATTTGGCGCATAGCTCTGTTCAGATAATATCATGCACGCAAGTCCGGAGGTATTTTTTTTTGCTTATTTTTTAAATGTTATTTTTTGGAGGTAAAAAGACCCAACAGAGGACAGTAAACAAGAAACATCGCCGACAAGCATCAGTGCATCTTTTAACGCGAGAAAGACCACTAATGTTTGTCGGAATTCGAAGAACACTGAAACAGGACACCGATTGCATTGTAGCTAAACTTGGCTACGGATGTTCGCTCCGTCCGCCAGGGGACCGTTTAGTTGCCTGAGCAGACGCGGAGTTGCCGGACCCTCTCAACCACGTCGCACGACTTAAAACAATGCTGCGGGCTATTCAGCCCGTTATCTTTCACAACCCACATCAACCACAAGTGTTCGTGAGCCCCCAACTGGAAACGGCAACCCACGTGCTTGTCCGAAATGATGGAGTAAGGCGGCCACTACGTCTTCCGTTTACAAGTGTTTTTAAAGTAATTTTGCGATGAGAATATTACAGGCTTGACATTCATCGCAAAGAAGACACAGTATCACCCGTCAGGTTGAAACCTCGTCGCATGGCCAACACACCCGAAACAAATGCGAGCAACTTTATGTCTTCCAATGCATACACAAAAGCTGAGAGAAACGACTCAAGTAAAGGACATCCTACGACAACCACAACCAAGGTACCGACAAAAAAGACGACTGTCAAGAGGGTCCACTTTGCTGCCGAAACTGTTCCAGACCATCGTAGCACACAACGTGTTTCCCGCCCCGCGATTATGGGGGAGCTCCACTGGCGGTGGAAAGGCCCAACAAATGGCAGTGAACCAGAAACATCGCAGACAAGCATCAGTGCGCCCTTGCACGTGAGAAATACCACTGGGACATAAACGCGTGCGTTCCGAGGCTGGCGCTCTGACCAATCGCAATTCCCATTCCAACTGATCCCGGCAGCTCGGCCAGCTGTCCAGCTCCAAAACTGAAATGATGATTAAATAGTTTTTTTTTTATTTAAGTAGCATGGACATTTACGTGTTTTCTGCGCTACACTCGTAACATGTTTATAAAACGTAATGAACGAATTTAGCAAAAACAAACTATTTGAATAAAAAACACAATTATTGCGCCAGAACGGCATATTTGATGTTTGAAGTCTTCGTTTTTGCCATGTTTGGTGACACCTACTGCGTAAAATAAAAAAAAAATAAGAAATCTCAACTATTTGTGATTACGATAGATCACGGTAACCGTTGACGTAAATATTTAGGACATCGTAGAGGTGATGTACCTCGCGTGAAAAAGGCGCGAACTTGGCTCCTTTGACGTTTTGTCATTGGATTTCTGTGCCGTTATCTAAAGAAATGGAATAGCTACAACGTTAAACCTTATATCATAAATTCGTTTTAAAACATTCTTTAGAATGATATATAAAAAATTCCTTTATCTCGAAACTTTAAGAAAGTTAAGAAATTTCAAGCGGCAATTAAAAAAATCATCTACGATTTTTTTTTAATTCACTCTGGTAGTTCTCCACTATACTCTTGTGTTTATTCATAAAATAACATAATGCATCATTTTGTTTCTTTCAAAGTTACAGCGCTGCAAAATGCACCTACCACGTCGGAAGGTTTGCCCAAGGCAGCAGACGGAATTATCTTTTGGTTCTGTGTACTTTATGACTACATATATTTTTTGCGGTGTTCAGGTGTTGGGCTCAAGTTCAATTATTCTACTAAATAAAACAATACCTGCGTTGCTTGTCCTCTGTATTTATTAAACAAATAAGCCTGCGTTGCCCTTTAAAATTACAAGTTCTAGAAGCTTTAGCTGAATTTTACCCCTTGTAATCGCTACCGCTGCACTTTTTTAGAGAAAATTGTATAAAACTAAGAATAGTGGTGTAAATTATACGCAAATATTTATATATATGTATATTCACTATGAAGTTTGAATGTTTCAGCCACCCAAGCATGTTACTCTGCTATTCATTCCGGTTGTAGGTCCGGCTGACCAAGGCGAACCTGTGACTTCACTGGCAGACTTTCACTAAGACGTCCGTTGAGATTTAAAAAAAAAAAAAATACTTTTGGTTATTTATTCAGGTAAAATAAAAAAGATAGAATAGAAAAGCAAAAAAAAAAGAAAGAAGTGAGTAAAGCTATCGAGCGCACTAGTTGCCCGCTTTGGCAGGAGGGTGTCTTGAGAAGTCAGTTTTTTGCCCCTCTTCATACCAGACTGACGAATTCTTCGCAGCATTCACATGTACTCCTATAATTACGAGTGCGAGAAAATCGGTCAACTCCGAATGTGGAAAATAGGTAATGCACGAACTGATTGACGCTGTCTCTCGGCCGCAGCGTTCCGGGAGGAGAATCGGAAAGCCCTTGTGGTGTAAGTCCAACCTCGGCTCTCTCACTGTCTTAGTTTAGCTAAGTTGCAGCAGCCTCTTTTTGAAAAAAGAAACGAGGCCTAAATTTATCCCGGCAAAACAGCCGATAATGACGTAGTCGGGGTATTTAAAGGATGGCGTTCTACGGATGTGGAAGCTGTTTTCTCGCCTTGTTTGGTTGGGCGCGACGGCTGGGAAAGCGAGAAAAAGCCTGTAAGCCTAAAAACCCGCGCGACCACCTTTAAAACCAATTTTGGAGCCACGAAATTTAAAGGGCACCTGTAGTAACACAGCCTCCACGTTCACGCAGTTTGCGGAGCGACATAATGTCGATATGACTCACTGGTGGCACCGGTTCAAAGCAACACTTTTTGTCAATAAACAGGCTGCCTGAAATAACCAAGCTCAATCTAGAATGGACCTTAAAATTCGGCGCCTGCACATAGCAATGTAAACTTTTCGTCAAAGGTGTAGTTTACGGGTTGTTCTTTATCTTGTAGAATTGCAAAGCGTAGATCCCTTTCTGTAAAAAACAGGGCAACAAAATTTGCCACGGTCAACGGCGGACGGGGTCCATTTGGTGCACACATTGATAGATGATGCTAACTCCTTATCGAGACTGCTCGCGAGGACCGTGGTCTACTAAAATGAACATACATTTTTTAATGTACTTTTGGTTTAAAAGTAAATGCGGACAATAAAACAAAACTTAAAAAAAGGTGAATGAAAGGAACGCGTTTGCATAACGATCGCGTTCTTTCCGTCGACGGATTTCGTCTGCATGTCGTCTGCTTTCTTTCGCTGCTCGGCTACACCTTCCGACGCTGCTCCCGACGCCATCTATCAACACGTGCGCCAAACGCGCCCCACCACTCGACTCGGTCGTCTGCGGCGGCGTCCGCCGTCCACCCTGGCTAGTTTTTTGACCCTCTTTTTTATAGAAAGGGAGCTACGTTTTGTAATTTTACAAGATAAAACCGACCTCTGAAATAAACCTTTGACGAAAAGTTTAAAATGCTACGTCCAGGCACTTATTTTTACGGCCCATATTAGAACAGGCCTGGTTATTTCAGTCACCCTGTACTATCGTCCCCAGGAGTAAACACCGGCTTCAAAAGCGAAATGCCGTGAGCCTTAAAAGCGGCGCGCGCAATACTAGCGGCACCTACCTAATCGGCGTTAAATCAGAAAGGCGGCGACTCACTCAGAAAGGAAACCCCACAAACCCTACAGCAGGGGCCTTCCTTGTTAAGCTAAAGAGGAGCTTTACGGGAACCAGAAACGGCGTGGACCGCAGAGCACACGCTATTATCAACTTTTTCTCCTTGAATGCGTAATTTATGGAGTCAAATTTTGTGCTGCTTTGGTTTAGTTTGTTTTCGTGGTTTTACTTTATTTTCTCGTAATCCCCCGGCTGGCTGAGGGTAAGCAGGCGCGTTTTATGTCTTCAGGGTGCACAGTTAGCCGGTTGTTAACTCATTCACACAAATTAAAATTGTAACAATCATCTTAGAAAAGCCAAGTATACAGCTATTCAACACATTTCTATGTCTGCATTTTAATTCGGAAATATTAATTACTTACCAAGTTTAATTATGATGTGGAGAAGTATTCCTGAAATGATAAAAATAAAGCGCATCCATTATATAGTATAGAAAGCGCCACCATCTCGACACACCTTTAGTCATTGATGCAGGAGTGCGTAAGCACAAAAGACGAAGCCCTTTAAGGTACTACAGGCAACCCCTTGATCGATCTCTTTTTTATTGATGCAAGCGACGAAAAATGATTGCAAGGTATTGCACTAAATATATTTTTACCGGGAAACTGCGTATATGTAATAAACAAACAAATTAATTAATTAATATTTATTTATTTATTTAATACGTTTGATTTGAAACTCCCGCCCTAAGCTTTCACGTAAATGGCGAAATGGTGCACTAATTGCCTTAGTGGGTCACTTCAAGCAGGATGTTTCATTTAACTTTTTCTCTTTCCCTCTCGTCGATCACGGCAATCATGAGCGCTTGAGTCTGCGAACCGTCCAATTAGCGACTGGGTGCCAGGCGCTTTTTAAAGACATAAGAGGGAAAAATCACGTGCTGCAGACTTTAATGAGCGATGCAAAGGAGAACCTAATCTTTTTTTTTTAATTATTAACGAATGCTCTCTCGAAGTTCAAAGGTATTCCACATCGGAAAAAAAAGGAAAACAAAAACAGCTCGTCTGGGTTTTTGAAGATTTTTCAAACATACTTCTGAATACCCTCTGCATAGATGTCGAGCGTCGCCATATTGAAAATAGGAAGAAATCGAGAAAAGCATCGTACTATCAGAACAGTACAGTTAGGAGACGGCCAATGCCTCGTCACTAGCAATTTCAGACTCTGGGTTGTTATATTTCAGTCAGCGGCATATGCGTTTACAACCTTTGTAAAAAAAGAAAAACTAAAAAAAATTGTTGAATGTTATTATTAATTGCCAAAATACTCGCAGCTCGCAACGTCTCTAAATTTCTGAAGGATGCCATCACCATCTACGTCTTAAAAAAAATAAAAGCAAAAAAAAAAAACCTTTTCCCTTCCCACCCTTCCCTCCTCGCTTGAGGCTGGGGACGAGGATCTTTGACCTACTTCGACCTAATGCTTTGTACGCTTTAAAAATATTTTGCCGATGATTTTTTTTCTTTTATCAAGCGATTTTGAAACGTTTGAGTAAATAAAAAAGTATAAATGAGGCCATAAACGGTCGGTTGGTTTAGATAGTTTAGCGAACAACATTGCTTATCGCTTTATGTGTAATGGATCTATTGATAAAGCACCACAACAGCCACAAATTAAATAGCCAGTCCGAGTTTGAAAAAAAAAAAGAAAGTTTCTTCACAGATGTTCGCCGAACCCGTTGAAAGGTATTCTTAAATTTGTTTTTCTGTCAGACAGATGAACGAAATATCCTGGAAGGCGATGTAGAAAGTAAAAGCTAATTAAATTTGCTCAAATTCATTCTGAAGGTTGCATACCAACG
Source organism: Ixodes persulcatus (assembly GCA_013358835.2). Lineage (NCBI taxonomy): Eukaryota > Metazoa > Arthropoda > Arachnida > Ixodida > Ixodidae > Ixodes > Ixodes persulcatus. The sequence continues at coordinate 80,386 of JABSTQ010001657.1, read as the reverse complement.
GCTCCCTTCAAATCGTTCATGAGTTGTGGCCCTGCAAGGAGATGTAAAAAGAAATTAGTGACCGGAAGGAGCGATGTGGAAGGTCTGGAAGCATGACTTTTGAAGGTAATCTAAAATCTAAGTATACAGTGTAACCAAGTAGTGAATTTGTTCCTTGGGTTGCCATGTACGGAAACAAATACTGTGTATTAAATCTCAAAACATTTTCGACTAGGGTAGTGCTCGGAGGAGATGGTTTAGACTGCGCAATAGAGTTAGTATGAATGCGGCTTTAAATCATCTGTTTAGTTTTTAGAAACGTGACAGAAGTGTATAGATAAAAAAATGAAAATGAAAGAACATAAATATATCGATTCAAAAAAGCCACATTTAAGCAGTGGGACGTATTACTTAGAAACACGAGGTTCCCATAGAGGTGAATGACCGCAACCATATATTACTATTATTAGAAACTGATTTCACAAACCGGTCCTAATAATCATTGACTTGGAAGTTGTTCGATACGCATTGTGTTAGATGTCAATATTAGCTATTCCTATAGATTGTTCTGTATTGTATGTCTGAAATTCGTTCGCCCAGAACATCGATACACTAATTCGTAGAACGTAATAAAATTATTGAGTTTAAAGATTATTACCGAATGAAGCGTGTTCACCTGTAGGGAATCGCCTACAAATTTCTCAAGAAACAATAGGGTGTTTTCATGTGAGATCATGAAATGATGGTCCGGGTCATATTTTTATATTGATAAAAAATATACGTTAAAGCAATGTTCTTTGTATGAGCATTCAGCTATATGCGAACGCCGAAGCTTCGTTCAGCACTTGTGCTCCATCGCCTCACCAACGCGTGGATGCTGCGGAAGAAAACATCTTGCTTGTTTCTCTGGAGCCAGGGATGCACTACTTTAAGTGATCTGACCAGATTAAAACTTCTTGGTGCCAGGTCCCTTGAGTATGGCGGATGCGGATGCTTTGAAAACGTAGAGCCTTGATTTTGATCTGCTGCCGATACGTGCCATGTGAGCCGAAACTTTTTATGCTGCAGAAACACACCAAAAGTTAAGCAAACCACTGCTCTTTTACCTGATCTGACTTGAAATGGTTTTCGAGCAGGTCACAATACGACGTGCCGTAGGCACTGAATCCCCCGGGAGTGTAATGTTGACTATTAGTTCTTTATGGTCCCGGAAGGTCGTGAGTATAACCTTGTCCTGCGTCGGAACTGGCTGGAACTTCTTTGGTCTTGGTGACAAACTGCGCCTCCACCCTTTGCTTGCCCGCTTAGTCTCTGGCTGGGCATAGTGGATTTAACATTGGTCCCCAGGGACAATGCGTTGAAGAAATGCATGTCTCTCAGCTACATAGAATCAGAGCAACGACACGCACATATCCACATGGCGTTCCTAATGTCTTGCGTCAGATGTCTTGGTATACCCTTAGCAAAAAGAGGCCGTACTTGAAACGAAGTTGAAATATATTGAATATGAATATTCATTTGGTATTAATTCTGTATTATTTTGTCCGCATTCGAAATACGCGCGTAAGGTATTCAAAATACATCATAAATATTAATCAAAAAAGATTTTAGATATACCAAAAAAACAGTTCCTTCCTCCTCAAGATGCCATTTGTGTATTAAAAACCGGCTACACATTTTTTTTATTTTGGATTTTCTTAGGAAAAGGTGTCCCCGTGGCATTTAAAGGCACTAATAAATACTTCCTACAACTACACATTAGAAACGAACACAAACACAAACACAATGACGCACTGAAGACCTGAATCATAGTCCCGTTGACTGCTCTAGAGCGTTATATAGCCTACATATTGAAGGTAATCATTTGGCCGGTGACCTCCTCTGCACTTATTAAGGTTCCAAGTATCCGATCTTCTCCTCGGGAGTCTGTCAAAGGGGAAACTGTTTTGAAGTTCGTGCACGATATCTCGTACTCAAAAGCATTAGTACAACTAATAATAATTCGGGGCAGTCGCTAAAACAATATCCACAAAAACGGCTCCTAGAAGAAATGGTTTTGCTTCTCTGCATAGTACCACTCAGGACAAAGCGAGTCAAGGCAGTTTCTTCACCTTAAAATAGTTATTTTGCTTCTCTTTACTAGTTGACTGTTTAATATGGTCGTTAACATCACTATATTAAAGTCACTACTCACATCACGTATAATGGAGAGTATACACATTCAGTAAACTAACATTGTGCTAACACAACCACGCCAAACATATCTGCTCACACCACTTGCTGAAGCTTTCCAGCATCAGCAAGTGTTGTGGTTGTAGTTCCTGAACCCCGTTTGTGACTGGTGTGCAAGAAACTCATCAGGTGTGTTCTTAATAGAAAAAAGTAAACAATAACATAAACTGGGCTGATTTATCAGTGCAATGCTGCACAACTCAATTAACAAACTAATCAAATGCTGTATTTAGGCACTTCAGTGTACTCCACGTCTGCCTAAAGTGAACTTCTGAAAGACGAGCTTTGAAATACTTTGGCAGTTTAAGTCAAACTACTAAAGTATTGCAGTCAAAAGATACTTAGAGTAGACCACAACAGTCTTTACAATTTCCAGGTATTTTAAGAGTACTCTGCATTTATTTTCGATCGCTGCATTTTTATTAGGGTTGGAGTTGATTTTGCATGAAATAAATAAATATTTCAAGAAATCTATGTTAAACGTATTTTGTGCCTACTAATTTAGTATTTACGTATTTCAGAGCGCCAGAAGGGAACTTCAAATGTAGTTTATATAAAGGTATCTTAAAAAGATTTTTAGAAGTATATTTTAGTATCAAGTAAAAAAAAAAGACGTGTATATTTTCGATCGGTTTTTCGTGTACTTACAATTATGAACTGTACTTCAAACACACTCAAATTAGAATGTGGTATATTCAGGGTGTCTAGCAAAATATTATCTTGAAATTCCCTGACGTTTCCAGGTTTTCCCTGACAATTTCAGGTGAAATTCCCTGACAACTTGAAGTGAAATTCCCTGACAATTTCAGGTGAAATCCCCTGACCACTGTAGAGGCGTCCGCACCCGCCAGGTGTGGCCCAGGAAGCATGAAGGGAGGTACTGCGCCTTCAACAGTGCCATTGGTAGTGTCGTCCCAATATTCGACAAGTACATCCATCTGTTGCTTCTGAGTCACTTTGTTGAGAGACTCGTCAAACGAAACAACAACGAAATGCGCACTGGCGAGGCTTGATAGCAGCTTATTCCGAAAGTAGGGCACAATACCATGGCAGACGGTATATCCTACCTTGTCCTTCGCTAACTGAAGTTTTGCAGCGACTTCCCACGCAGGAAACATGAGAGGGACGACTGAGGCCGATGCTGCTGTAGAACAAAGGTATCCGTGAATCGCTATCGAGATTTAAGCACCAAATTATTTCGGCCTTTGTCACAGCGCTCTTCAGTAGATAGCCGCTTATCAACGTCTTCACACTCGTTGTGGTGGCTGCAGGCTCCTCAGGGGCACATGTGCGGTCTCCGCAACATCCGACCGAAACATTCGTTGCTGCCCCAAAAAATTACAGATGTCCAGATTGGGAACGTATTGACTGCGACTTCAAAGCAGCAAGGTGCTTTTTGCTCGATGCGTGACTGGAAACTGCCGTGTTTCCCATGTTGCTCAAAGAAAACATTTTGCGGCACATTGAGCACTGAGCACTGTGAGGATCACTTTGCACGGGCTTAATCCAGCTTGCATATTCCGGATTCGTCCAGTCCGGATTAAACAAGCACTTTTTTGCCACCGACATAGTCAACGAAGAGGCCACTTCCGGAAACACGACGCTCAACGACACTCGTCAATAACCAAATGTATGGCCGCGTGGCCGCCAGATGCGCACAATTGTGACGCACACTTTCGGATACTTTCGGATCGAATTGGATTGAATTGCGGTCTGCGGCTTTCCCATTTGTTACTAAATCTAGTGGCTTTAACTGGATTTAGCCTAGTGTCGTGCCCTTAATCCAATCCAATCCAATGCATGGCTTGAACCGAATTTGTCGGCTGTTCCCTGTGCATCGGGTAGCACACTACATCGGGTGAGCAGAGCCCGCGTTCCGCTCTAAGCAGTATTGCCTATTTTTCTGCCCCCCCAGTCGTCGAGCCTTTGCTCAGAGAAGTCGATGGCGTTTCCGGCTCATTTTCCCTGACCGGGCTCGCTTTTTGACAATTTCCCTGACAATTCCCTGATTTTTCCCAGACAATTAAAATTTCCCTGACAATTCCCGGTTTTCCCGGTTTTCCCGGTCGCTAGACACCCTGTATATTTCAAACGTATTGTTTTCGCTAATCGTACCCACCTGGTGGACACTTTATGGTACTGAAGAATGTCGTTAATCGTGCGGTGCACCGAGCCATTGCTGATGTTCAATTTTTCAGCCATTTCATCAATTGGGACATAGAGGTTGAACATCTTGTACACAAAAACCGCTGATATTGAGTGCGAATTCTTCGAAGTGTTATCACAGCAGGAGCTAGGAGCGTCAGTCAGACTTCAAGCTTCGAAGATTTTTGTATTGCCCGTTAACCTTGCGAAATGACATACAGACGCCTCCATACTGCTTCAGCATCAAGATCCTTCAATGAAAAACCGCGGGCTTTCCGCCCTCTGTAGCCAAAAACCGTATTACTGAGGGCTGCTCCTCCCTGGTGCACGCTTTCAAAAGGGTGGCCGTCTTGAGAGTGCTGTGGTCACATGACATTTTCCAGCAGGACGTTGGTTCAGCACGAACAGCTTACAATCAATGAGTGCCAAACCATATTCGAAGCACACCAGTTTCGTGAGGTTTCGATTTTTAAAAACTAATTTTTTGTTTACATTTTGAAGAATGTAACGGGCTGTTATTGGGCGCCACAATTAAACATTGATCCGCATGATTGATGAAAAAGAAGTTTATCTTTGAAGAAAATGAATAATTGTTTCGGAAATTTAACACTTTTCTCACCATGTTGCCTCATGCTCGATGAAAGCCCCGGTGATCCTGTAACAAAAAACGTGAACCCATCCAGATTATACGTAGCATATTACAGAGGTTCAGTGGGCGTTATGTTACAAACGCAATATTGTTTTAAATCTCTATTTAAAATTCACTCTAAGCAAATGTTTTAAGGCAGTGTAAGGTGAGAGGCCTACCAAATGGTTAAGTGGAGTCGTAATGTGCCTACATATTCTGCTCAGACATACTTGCGGGTTTAGAGTTTAGTTTAAATTCAGTTTTTTACCATATCTTATGGTTAATTACTTTTGTGTTTTGTACTAAAGCGGCTACTGTGTCCGTGCACTGTGATAAGTTTTTCCCTCCACGCAAGTATGGTCTAACAAAATACAGAATGTACTTTAGTTGGGTGCAACTTTGGAGCACATACGGAAGATGGCCTTGCTGTTAACTTGGCCAGGCGGCACAAACTGCCACCCGATTGAATGCGTTCTCAGCATCCCTTCGTTCTTGCATGCTAACTCCTTTGTGCTACTCGCACAAGACATGCGGTAAGCCAGTCACTGCTGCATTGTAAACTCTGAAGCGAGGGGCAGAGGAGAGAAAATACGAAAAAAAGACCCAAACGCAGCTTTCGGCGTTTAATAATTTATGTATGCCCTTAGTCCCTTCTTCCCCTCGCTCTGCTGTTTAAAATGTCAGTTTTAAATAAAACCCCCTTATTCAGAAGAGTAACGACATCTTTTTTTTTGGAATGCCGCACGCTATCTGGAAGAGATCCAGGCGGCTTAACCGCCGACGCGCGGGTGCGAATTACTAAGAAATGAAAATAAACGAGTGCACGAGGGAGAGGGAGGGACGAAGAATGTGTATATTTCAGAGAGCAGTTGATGCTTAGAAGGTCATGTCGCCAATCAAGCAACGCCAAAAGCGCGACTTCACGGCTGTCGTCGTCTTTATTTAAGCATACTCTTTGCAGCTCATTCAATTGAATGCAGAAGGTACAGTGTAACAGTGCACGTTTGGTTTGCGTGCATATGTTTGCGTGTCTTTTAACCTTAGACTGCGCTCTCACTGGAGATGAAATCATGTATGAGAAGGTCGCCTGCTATTTAGGAGTCACGTTCTTCACAAACATCATCGAAGTGTGTTTCCAAGTAGTCAAGCACATCAACATCACTCGCATCGTTGTAATTTTTAACAATAGATATTCTTATTTCACCAAGTTCCACTTTTGTTTTAATGTTGGACGTAAAATACAGAAATGTATTATCAGACAACCTTGTTAAAACGTCAATAGTGTAGCACAATATTAGCAGACTAACAAAGACCAGGCCCAAAAGAGATTGCGTCGTGTTGCAAATCCTAGTCGGCGATGTCACTATCTGAGTCAGATCGTTCGAGAACGCACAGTTAAGCAACCTCTCTGAATCACGTGCGTGCGCTCCCACCGATCTCATCTTTAATTAGTCGATATGGGGTAAATTAAATTCACCGGACATGATTACTCGTATGCGATAATTACGAAAAGACTCAAGAATGTTGTATAATTTCTAACGGAAGACTGGTGGGGCATTAGGCGGTCTGTATACTACTACTAGAACAAGGCTATTCCCGTAAAAGTCAACCCGACACCACAGACTTTCGGGGTTAGGAACGCCTGGTAGTAGGCACGCGCCTAATTCAGACTTTAGGGCAATCGCAACGCCACTCCCACCTGACGGTCTATCGCTTCGGTATATTTCGCTTGTCGGAAGAATGGCTTTGTTGTCGTGTATATCTGAGTGCAGCCATGTCTCGGTTATTAGTGTGGCGTGGGCGTCAAAATCAAAAAGCACTGCCTTGAAATCTGTAAGTTTATTCAAAAAACCATGCGCATTGAATGACACAAGTCGGAAGATTATTTGCGTTTGACGTCACAGAGCAGTGGGAACACCTTTTTTGCTGCTGCTGGGCAGTTTCGCGCGAGTTTGTGTGCTGTCATCCTACGTATAAATGTCACCGTTTACATGAAGCTTATCATAAACCAGAAACACTTTAGCGTCGTTTTGTTTATCTGGCTGCGCAGATTCCCAGAGCAACTTTCGCGTTTGAATTATTTCTTGCGACAAATCATGCCGGACAGAAACCTTACTTCCCTTTAATAAATGACAATTCTTAAGAAAAGACTTTTTTTTTACAGTGGTCTTGGAAGTGCACTATAACTGGCCTTGTTTTTTTTCGGAAACATGCCTACCAAAACGATGCAGACCATCAACACTGTAACAGTGACCTTCAGAGTGGTTTTGAAAACATTATTTATGACTTTGTCTTTACGCGAGTCTTCAGCATCGTCGGGTTGCTCTTCAATACCAAATATAACAAGGTTGTCGTTTCTGGACCGGTCTTCGAGTTCAACAAGCCTCCTGTATTGTGATTTGTTCGCTTTCTGAATATCTGCAATAACTTGGAGCAGAGAAGAGGCCCATTCATTTTTTTTGCAGAGCATCAATCTCCTTTTCTGCTTTATCCAGCCGTGTTAGGACATCTCTGACAAATGATTCTAAACTTTACTGTTTTTCCTTGACCTGCATTATTTCTTTCCGCATTTCATATTGGCCAGCAAGAAGCTGGTCGAGTGATTCCTCAATACTAGGTCCAGGATTTGTTTCTACATCTCCTTATTGTAATAACAATACCGACATCAAGTCACGACACACTGATGCAACGCTTCTAACAATGCTTTGTGGACTTGGTGACAGAAACAAGCACCGATTTGCGCCACGATAGCATTGTACAGGATATATGTAACCGACCTGGACAGTGAAGAATACAGGCGTATTTAGCCTCCATGCCATCACGATGTCACCAAGTCCACTCGTACACCGATTTTTACTAATATGGAAAGCGACTGTCGTAATGTAGTAAACTGCTTGGAAAGTACCATTTAACATAGGTCGTTTTATTTTCTGGTTCAATGGTTTCTGAACGAGGGTTTCTTCTATAACGCAGCAAGACATCTTATACAGACTTAGGTATTATTTTTCCCCGAGTAAAAAAAAAAGGGGCTTGTCGAATAAATAAAAAGCGTAAGGATGTTTTTTGTATAGTTTTGGGCATATGGTTGCATTTGTTTTGGGGGGGGGGGGGGAGAGATACTGCATCATAGAGCGTAGGAAAAAGGGGTAACTTTATTCTGTACCCCTCACTACCGGCAGTCTGGGGATCTATTTTCGTCGTCTAAACCCCACATTTCTCTTCTCAAATTCCTTTCCGATCTCGCATACGAAATCTGCTTGGTGCATCGGAACTTTAACGCGGCTAATAAATGCGACTCACGTGGAATGGTATTAAAAAGATACAAAACCCGTTGAAATACCGAACGAGAACGCCCCAGGTAGCACCGAGTTCTGGGCCGAAACTTGGCTTTTGTCTGGGAGTTTAGGGCATTGAAAAGCCCGAAGAAGCCGAAGTAGAGCCAAACCTGACCTACCTTGGCAATAGTCTGGGTATTTTGGCCCTAATTCGCCAAAGAAGTGCCAAACTTAGGCTTCACTGCCTGGAAGTTCGGCTATCATCTGGCATCTTTGGGCCTAAATCGCCTAACAAATGCCAGAGTTAGGCTTACTGCCCGGTAGTTTGGCAGATATTTGGCATTTCTGGGCCAAAATCGCCAAACTAATGCCAAAGTTAGGCTTCACTTTTTGATAGTTCGGCTGTCATCTGGCACCTTCGGGCCAAAATCGCCACAGATGTGCCAGAGTTAGGCTTACTACCTTGTAGTTCGGTTGACATCTGGCATCTTTGGGCCCAAGTCGCCAAACAAGAGCCAAAGTTAGGCTTCGCTTCCCGATAGTTCGGCTGTCATCTGGCAGCTACGGGCCAAAGTCGCCAAACAAGTGCCAAAGTTAGGCTTCGCTTCCCGATAGTTCGGCTGTCATCTGGCAGCTACGGGCCAAAGTTGCCAAACAAGTGCCAGAACTAGGCTTACTGGCTTGGCGTTCGACTGATGACGTGTTGGTACTTTTTAATTATTTAGAAAGTGGAGACACATAAGGGATGATACATACAGGACAATCTTTCAACTTCAACAACATTTATTTTCGGCTTCAAGCTCAAAGCCCGCCCGCTCCGTGGAACTACGGGAAAGGGAAATCTTGGGGGAAGGAGAGGAAGCGGAGGAAGTGTAAGCGATCCCCCTTCCTGCGGGGCCAGGTACATACGGCAAACGGGGCGACGCTTCAAGGACCGACTCCGAGAACATCAAATGGACGCCGAAAGAGCTGCTTCGGATTCTCAGCACCCGATCGTCATTCACGGGAGAAAATGTCTCGGCTGCCATCCTAATTTCGCCGGCACGACAGCCATGGGAGGCCACTGCGAGCGAGTCGGGAGAGAAATAATTGAGGCCTATCGGATGGCGACAAGCCCGCAAAATATAAGCACCCCTTCCATTTCGCTCTCAAGAAAGGAGATTATCTTTCTGAGGCCCACAATGGAAGCCGAACGCTGACAGACTAGGCAAGGCGACAAGGTCACCGGCAAAAGCGGCCTTTCCTTTCATTCCGTTCCATTTCATTCCAGACAAGGGCTGGGATTCCACGTCCCTTATTTCCCTACTGTTGAACAGGTCGGGATACACTCTCTCCCCTTTAGCTTTGGCTGTACAGCAGGTTTTATTTTTATTTTTTTTTTAAAGTTGGCTTTGTTTTTTGTTTTTTTTTTGTTTTTTTTTTTATTCTAAAGTGTCGAAAATGCCGAAAGAGCTTAGCTGCGTTGTTGATGCCCCTTCGACCTCGACTTTTGCAAATCCTCCCCACCTGCTAGCGAAACGCGTGACCTCTCTGCGTAGGACGCGTGGGACAAAAACGTTTGGACGAACATTTTTTCGCGTGACTCTCTTTGTCACGCCGATGGGATCTCTGGGGCTGTTGTTTTCGCCGTTTTCCTAGTTATAAATAGGCGGGCCACGTAGGTCCGGTTTTTGAAATGCGCTCTTCAGTGTTCTGTTGCTTTCGTGCGTTGCAGACGTGGCCGTGTGTTTTCGTCGTAAACGGCCGGAATACGTCCGTGCCAATTTTTCGGTAATAGCCATTTTTTTCACCGGAGTTCGTGGAATTCTTGTGATGTGTTTGTTGGATACGCTTCGACAAAAACTGCTCTTCGCCGACGACGAGACGTCAGTGGAATGTGCGCAACCTTCCTTCTCGAGTGTGTTTGTGGGGTGCCTCGGATGGATTATGCATCTATCAAGGATTACATGATATCGCTCTTTTATTAGTAAGTACACTGCAAGCATGCTTCTGATAGTAGTCCTGCTTTCCTCTCAATCTCCGCGGTTTTTTGTGTGATGAGTTTTGTTTGGCATGAGGACAGTGTTAAGTTTTATTTTATAATTTGCTTTTCGTTTTACAGAGAAGTGTGACCTTTGCAAATATGTCGAGAATACATTGTGTGTAATGATAGTGGTTTAATAAACTTCTGGGAGTGATCGAAAAAATTTTGCTTGTCCGTATATGTGATTGGATATGCAGCAAATGATATGCAACGTACACATACTTGCACGACGTTCGGCCAATACGGAGCAGACGCATCGTAGAGTATTCGCACAATATTGCGCGAACGCTAGGCCGGGGCAAAACGGCTGTACGGCAATACCTGCCGGATATCAAACGGTGGTGCAAAATTAAGATTTACTGCGGCAGTTATGGCTCAAGTCTGGCACTTACTTTGGCAGAACCGTGGCGCACCAGAGAAAAGCCAAACTTGGCATGTCCGAAATACCCAAATTTGGCGCTGCTTTGGCAGTTATGGCTCAAGTCTGGCACCTACTTTGGCACAATTGTGGCAGACCAGATAAAAGCCAAACTCGGCGTGGCCGAAATACCCGAATTAGGCGTTGCTTTGGCAGTTAGGGCTCAAGTCTGGCACTTACTTTGGCAGTACTGTGGCGGACCAGAGAAAAGCCAAACTTGGCATGCCCGAAATATCAAAATTAGGCATTGCTTTGGCAGTTATGGCTCAAGTCTGGCACTTAATTTGGCACAACTTTGGCGGAGCAGAGAAAAGCCAAACTTGGTGTGGCCGAAATACCCGAATTAGGCGTTGCTTTGGCAGTTAGGGTTCAAGTCTGGCACTTACTTTGGCAGAACTGTGGCGGACCAGAGAAAGGCCAAACTTGGCATGTCCGAAATACCCAAATTCGGCGTGGCTTTGGCAGTTATGGCTCAAGTATGGCACCAACTTTGGCGCTCCTCTGGCGCACCAGAGAAGAGCCAAACTTTGGCATGCCCTAGGATCGCCCAACTAAGGCTATACTCAGGCACCCTACTTTGGCACTGATGATTGCCATGGTGCAAAAACCTAACTGCGCCAAAGTTGGGCCCTTATGTTTGCCAGACCTTTGCCCAAGTTGGGCATTCCTCTGGCGTGCTACCTGGGGCTGCATGTCTCTTTGGTATGTCTCGAAGGAGCTCTAAATGCATAGCATTTATAAATTCTTTGTCACATCTAGGTGTCTCTTGACCAGTGTCACGTGACGTCACTGTGTCACGTGCCGTCACAATTACGTGACGTCAGCGTCACGTGGCCATCGGGAAGGCACGTGGTCACGTGCACGTAACCATCTAAAGTGATGTCACGTCACGTGGTGTCCGTTTAACGTTACTTCACACAGTCTCGGATGGAAAAGGCTCGACCAGCGTATAACTAACAAAAATAAAGGTTTAATCGGCGAGTTCACGCCAGAAACAGAGGACAGAACGAGCACCGAGAAAGCAGCAGGGAGCGGATAAGTAGCAACATTCCGAAATCTGTATACACCAACTCGGACGTCACGCAAAAAAAGTCTGTCACTTGAGTGCACGAACTTTCTGAGTAGTTTCCGATTTTCATTTGTCTCAATTAGTTGACAAGCCAACAAGACGAACAGCTTTTACATAAAATATTTGGACCTTATTCTAACTGATATGCCTAGTCTAAATAGTCCAATTTCGTATCTTCCTAGTCTTAGCGACCACTCGTTGTTACACCTTTCTTTGAGCTTTTCGTAGAGCTGTGCTAGACATTGGGAGAAAAGTGATCCGCGACTACACTAGAGCCCATTTGTAAGGTATTCATTTGGATTTATCACTTATATACTTTTTTCGATCGATAGTTTAAAATCTTTTTCGAGCGATTTGTCGAGCAAAACGGGGTCCTTTTTGAAGAAGAGATACGTTTTCTAACTGGAAGTTAGATACATATGAAAACTGCTTTTGTAAATTCCGATTCGCCATGGTTCCATAGTTATAAATCATGGTTCGCCATGGTTTTCGAAAGTTATAAATAGCTTTCAACTATTTTCAGCCACTGGATATAGACGACATCACTGAAAAATTCCTTAAAGTGAGAATTGAATACTCTTCTCTCGTACTTGACAGTTTATTCCGACAGTCACAAGACGCCGCTGTTCTACCTAATGACAGGAATATCAGAAAAGTAATTTTTTTTACAAATAATGTTATGATAAGCACTGCCCTAACAATTACAGGCTCATCTCATTAACTATCATTCCTTGTAAAGTTTTTGAACTCATCATATACACACAACTTTTACCTTCCTCGAACACAACAAATTATTTTCTTTACTTCAACATGTATTTAGAAAGAATTTTCCTTGTGAAACAGAACTACTCAGCGTTACCGTGAAACACAACTACTTAAAATCAGGCGCTGTCACATTGAGGAAACAGTTGGACAACTCTATCCGGCAACACGAGGAAAACGTGTTTCCCGTGACCCTGTCACAGCGCGGCAACAACGACAGTCGGGCAACATGTTGCTTTCGCCCGGCAACCGTGTTGGCCGATATGTTGTCCAACCACCGGATGGATGGATGGATGTTAACAGCTATACCCTTTGTTACAGGCGGTAGCTTGCGCCACCTAGCCTGTCTCAAAAGACAAAAACTTCATATGATTCCTCCTGCCCTTCTAATACCGATTTTCACCCCCTAATTATCACCAGGCAATGTGGGATATCACCAGGATGACCTTCGGGGGATCGAGCAAAAACAAAAACTAACAACATCACCCCCCTGCCTCCTCCCCCCCCGCGAGGGAGTTGCTAATTTTCCTCTGGTCAAACCTTGTTGGCATTACCCCTGCACCGGACCCACTGGGAGACAGGGTTGAGACTTTGGGTCGGAGCCACGCGGGAGGGAGTCCCAATTTTCCTCTGTCCCGCCTGTCCTCACTGTGCTAGTTAGTTGTTCATCATTCAATTTTCCCTAGATAATTTCCTCCAATCCTCTAATCGCCTCTTTTGTCACTGTAATCCTTTCCTCTTCCGTCCTTCCATTGTCGCCAGTAAAACCCAGGGCCCCGGCCAAATCCGTTACCCCCTCAGGGAGGGCAGGGCGAAGCCACGTGCACTTCAAAACCAAGTGCTCTAGTGTCTCGCTATCATTATGGCAGGCAGCACATAATGTGTCTGTCTCCTGAAATTTAGTCCTATACGTCCTCGTCCTCAAAACTCCCGTTCTCGCCTCGAACACCAAAGAACTTCCCATTGAATTGTCAAACACATTTTCCTTTCTTATGACCTGTTTTCGTGACCTGTACACTGTTAGAGCTGATTTCTCCTGCATTCTTCCCTCCCACATTTTCCTCTCTGCCTCTTTCCCCCCCTTTCTCACTGAAGTAGTCTGTTCAGCCCCATCACCAGTGTGTAGGTATTTAAGTGTAAGCCGTCGGGTTCGGTTTGTCCATTTTGTGTTTAAACTTTTCATGTATAAATACTTGAATACCTTCCGTGCCCACCGCGTATCATCAATTTCGGTCAACCTTTGTCCAAAATTCAACTTAATAATTGCCTCCCTGCTATCAAAAGACGACCATCCCATGTCCCCCTGTACTCTCTCATTTGGTGTTTTTCCATGAGCTCCCAGTGGCAATCTGCCTACGCTTCTTTGTCGAATTTCTAATCCTGATCGAACCTGATTTCATGCACAGCACTGCATTGCCAAAAGACATTCCTGGTACCATCACTCCTTCCCATATACATCTGGCCACTTCACATCTATTATAGTTCCAGTGTGCCTTGAGCTTCATAATAGATTAATTTCTTTTCCCTTTTCTAATTATATGTAACACCCTGTCACACCGCGCCAGGGCTGCCAACCCAAGGGAACTTTGCCAGAAAAGGTAATATTGAGGTTCATTTTGGAATAAGGGAAATCTAGCTAGTTTGAGAGGAAGTTTGGGCACCGTATATATCTGGAAATTTACAGGTCAATTATGATTTTGTTTTTTGAGATAACATCGAATTTCAGTGACTTTGGCTACATTTTGGTTGTTCCCTCCATCCGTTTCGCGGTATTTTGTGCGACCATCTGACAACACTGAGGAGCACTCAAAAACCTTTTTTAGGCAAAATCAGCTTTCATCGCCGCCGTGAAACCTATGAAAGAAGGGACCAGTCAACTCGAAGCTTCTGAGAGCGCCGCTCTGCCTTTTCGGAAGAGGAAGCTTGAGTACAACAACAATTACTGCGATGTCCGGAGATGCAGACACCATGTCCAAGATACAGATTTACGATGGCTAATAATATTTCGTGAAGTGCCGTGCACGAAATGGTGCTTACTATGTGTCGTGTTCCCTGTGTTTTAGTCTGAGATCCTTTTGTTAACCTTTTGTTTTGGACTGACTGCTTTAAAAAGCGCTAAAGAAGTTATTAAAGCAGTACCCTTTTCTTATGAAGTGCATAACATCTAAGGCGAAAATAGGGTTTCATTCGTCAATTTGAATCTCCCGGTCACACTTCTCCTCGGCAGATTTGCCTTGACTACTCCTTTGGTGCAACAAACTTATTTTTGCGAAACGTACGCGAGGCGTGAAGGTTACATAATATATCTCTCATCGTAAACATAGAAGTGATGCGGAAAACAACGAATATTTTGTATTATATAATTATTTGGGCAAGCGAAGTAAATATGGGCAGAAATAGGAAAATGTCAGGCGTCCGCAAGGAAAATTCAGACTTTCCGTGTTAGCAGCCATGCACCGCGTTGACGGTAGGGTCAACACGGGGAGCAATCCGTCATCTTGCATGTTTACCTTCGTTCGTCTGCGGCGCGGCGTCGCTGGAAATGTGATTCTACAAAGTGCTAGTGCGTTCGAAGTGCCGGCAATTACCACGGGACGATATCAACCAGTGACTGTGTTTAGAAAACTTGACACGGGGAACATTTTCCACCCTTTATATTATCAAAATGTATTTCATTCGCTGACAAAGCAGATAGCCCTAACGAAGGAAAGTGAGATCGCTGACATATGTTCGGGACTTACGCCATCGTATGAAGTGTTTCTGTTCGGTTGTTTCTTTTGTGCAATTTCTATTTCTACTGCAAAATTGAGTTAGGATCGGCCGTACGCCAAAGCGTCTTTTGTAGCGTGCTGTTGAGCTGAACTGACAGTGCATAAACACTGCGACACCGACACGCTCGGCCTTGATACCAATCGGTTGAATAAATATTCTTCAACGCTCTCTATTTGCCTACCGCTTCCCATGTGATCGCTTCATTCCCCAAAACGTCCGGGAGATTTTCGAAACAAATCAGGTGCCTGGTATCGGCTGTTTCTAAGTTCCAAGCAACACATTCATGATCAGTGCGGTTGTTTTAATGCTTCGCTTTTTTAACCTTTGCTTTCCTAAATTATTTTTTATTATACCTTATCAACGGGTGAGTAGGAATGCCATTTTATTTCACTAGCAGTAAAGTGAGCTAGTCTCGCGGAAGTTCTAGTCTCACCATCAGTCTGAACGTTCACGACCGCAGCTGTGATTATCTCAACATTCGCATTCCGAAATTACGCAGTAAAAACATTGATCAAATTATTTCAGCTGCAGACACGCCTTAATCATTGTTAAATAACGTGTTCCAAGTCTTTATTTTAGTAAGTTTTTAAAAACGACGGAATAAAGAACTATCTCTGCGATCGAAGCTAAATGTGTTGTCGTGCTGACGGCACAAAATTCGCTCATCCACCGATCTGGGCAACACGCGTCGTCCAACACAAGTTGGTGCTGTTTTTGTTGCCGAAAGCTTTCATACCGAGGCAACATGCAATGCCTTCGGGCCCTCAGAGACATAACAAATGAAGTTAATTAAATTAAATGAAACATTGTCTGCGTCGTCCATGTTGTAATGTTGCTGCCTCGATGTGACAGGGTTGTCGGACAACAGGGGGACCAAGCCTCAAGTTGCCTGACAACAAGTTCTTGACTTTGCGAAGACATTTGACAAGGCATAACATTCTCTTCTTCATAAGCTAAGTTAACTGAACACTGATCCTGGTGTGTTTATTAAATTGTATAATTTTAGAAGATCCTTCGCAATTTGTAACGTGTAATAACATTAAATCTACTCTCACATCGGTTTCTTCCGGCGAACTTCGAGAGTTTGTTTTAGGTCCTTTGCTTTTTTTCTACATTAATATGAAAGACCTTGCAAGTATCGCCTCCTCATCAATCAAAATATTTAGTAACGACTGTGCTATTTATCAAGTAATATGCAATGACTCTGACTTCAAGCAGTCATAGCATGATGCCACCACCAGATGGAGCGCGCGAGAGCTCTTTTTTGTGTGCTGTGTTTTCTTTATTTTTTTCCTTCTCGTTCGAAGTTAGTCCTCATAAAACAGCGATGTGACGCTATGGAGGCTACGTCTCGTCCCTCCTCGCCGGGCATTACGTTTATTCCCATTGCGCGCCGCGACCCTGCATATGCTTAATAACCAACAGGTTATGGGCCCAGGACGACGCTATGCCGGTGCGCAGTGTAGTGATCGACATTAATGTCCTCTGAGGAGCAACTCAACTACGGCGAAGACGCCGACGAGAAACCATGCAGCTGGTGTGGAACTGGAAACGCGGATAACGAGCTCGGCTGTGCTCCAAAAGAAGAAGTGAACTAAGCAAAAACTGCGTCGACGGTTTGTGAACGACGTCGCCAAACCAGTGCGTGTGTTCCTGCTTCGCTGGGAGCCGCAAGACGTTCAACGGGAACCCAACGCAAGTTCATCGCGGTAAGCCTACTTCGAACCGCTCTCGACGAAGCAAAGCGATACGATGGCGGCGCTGGACGAATTCAAGATACCAAAACTCTCAAGCGAAAATTACCACGCGTGGGCGATTCGAGCCAGAGCGGCACTCGTCCAGAAAGGCTGTTAGAAAGCCATCGAGCCTGGCTTTAGTTGAAGAGAAATGACGAACGACGAGAGAAAGATCAATAACAAGGCTTTGACATTCATGTTCCTAGTAGTGAAAGACAGATACCTGGACGACATCGGGGAATGTTCGACAGCTCACGAGGCCTGGAATACACTGGAAGAGATACATTCGAAGTGTGGCCTACTACATGCTCTTCAGTTGATGAGACTTTTTCAACACCAAAATGAAGCCAGACGAAACCTTGAAGGATTACCTGGGTCGAATAATGAACTTACACAGGAAGCTTTCAACGACAGGATATGCCTTCACCGACAGTGAAGTGGCACTGGTGATGCTGATGGGCTTGCCAGAAGCGTATGGACCACTCATCCTAAATCTTGAGCAAGACGAAGGAACGCTCACGACGAAAAAGGTGAAAGCAAGGCTGCTGGTAGAAGAAAAGCGCCAAGTCAAACGTGAAGAAGACAGACTGAGTGAGAGTGAAGAAAACAAGGCCCTCATGACGAAGAACAAGCCCACTACACAGAGCAGTCAGCTCCATAGATGTAATGGGCAGGAACATTTTACAAGGACAGAAGAAACTCACACTGCTACGAGATCCTTTGAACCGAAACGACGAGTCCGGTGTTTTGCGTGCGGAAAATTTGGACACATCGCCAGAGAATGCCAAGGAGGATCCTGATGACGAAGGATGCGGCTCACAGAGAAGAGATTCAAGTGGATCAAATAAGGTTCTCTGTGCCAGAGGAGAGAGTTCGTCAAGGTCACACATCGGTACCTTGACATTGGAGGAACTGACCACATGACGTCAAACAGAGCCAAATTCACCAGCTTCCAGTCCAGCTACTCGTCTGTTGAGGCTGCAAACAAGAAAGTCAAGGAGTTTCTCGGGAGAGGACAAGTGGAGATTGAACTCACGAAAGACAACGGTGGCATTCCCATCGAGCTTAGAGATGTCCTGTACGTACCCAGCTTGAACGGTAACCTCTTGTCAGTTGGGAAGATTGAGGAACGTGGACTGAACGTGACTTTCAGCAACGGAACGGCTAAAGTGATTGAAGCCAACGGTGACCTGATTTTCATAGCAAAGCGTGATGGTAAATTGTACACTGTGAGTGAGTCGTGTGCAACGTTGAAGTTAGCAAAGGCGACAGACGTTGCCTTGTGACATCTACGCCTCGGTCATCTCCACCATGAAGCTGTCGAAAAACTTTGCAAAAGTGGGAGAAGCAGTGAAGACGCGAAGTGCTCGACGTGTGCACTCGGCAAATTGAAGAGAAACAGCTTTCCGAAGACTGGTGGAACGAGGGCTAATGCCCCATTAGACCTGGTTCACTCGGATGTTGTTGGAAAGATCACACCTGTTTCGAAGGGAGAGGCGAACTACTTTGTAACGTTCATTGATGACTACTCCAGATACAATGTAGTGTACCCAATGAATACGAAAAATTAAGTGCTGGACAGATTCGACCAATACAGACAAATGGTCGAGAACCTTCACAAAACGAAAGTGAAGATGCTACGCAGTGACAACGGAGGTGAATACATCAGCTGGGAATACACCCAATACCTTGCTAAGCATGGTATCTTGCGACAGCTGACGGTGCCCAGAACGCCTCAGCAAAATGGGGTGGCTGAGAGGATGAACCGAACGTTGCTGGACACCACGAGGTGCCTACTGATTGAATCGGGCATCACAAAAAAACTATGGGCTGATGTTGTGGTGACTGCATCACACATTCGCAACAAGTGTCCATCGAAAGCACTCGACGGAGCGGCTCCCGAAGCCATGTGGCTTGGCAGAGAGGTCAAGTTGAGCCACCTAAGAGTGTTCGGATGCATGGTATGGATGGTTGACAACAACAAGCGCAGGAAGACAAAGCTCGACCCGAAGGCAGTGGAGTGTGTGCTGGTGGGTTACCGAAAGGGAGTAAAAGGGTATAAACTCTGGGACTGGCGCAACGATAAGTTCTTCGTCAGTCGTGACGTGACCTTCGACGAAAACAGCTTCCCATGCAAGACTGAGGCTGGAGGTCGACTCACTGAAGAAGGCGGAGACTGTGCTGTAGACCTGATCACAGTCACTGTTGATGAAGAGATCCAACCAGAGGAAGAGGGAAGTGATGATGGTACCACCAAATGTGACGGAGACGAGGTCTCAGAAGAGGAAGATATTCCTACTCCCCAAGTGGCAGAGACCACCAATGTGTTAAGACGTTCGGAGAGGCTGGCAGTGAAGAAGCAACTTCCCAAACCCTCTCGTACCAGTTGTTTGACGAGACAAAGCAGCTTAGAAGATCCTCAAACAGTGGAGGAAGCACTCTCAATGCCTGATGCGCAGGAATCGAGAAAAGCCATACAAGAGGAGCTAGACAACCTGAAGACAAATGACACATGAGAAATGGTTCCAAGACCAAAGGACCAGCAAGTTATCAAATGCAAGTGGGTATTCAAGAAGTTCGACCAAAATGGTGACCTAGAGCGTTACAAGACTCAACTTGTTGCCTGTGGTTATTCTCAAGTAGAAGAAGTTGACTTCAAGGAGACCTTCTCGCCGGTGGTGAAGCTCAAGTCTATTTGAACACTGTTAGCAGTAGCAGTTGAAAGAGACTGGAAGATTCATCAAGTTGATATCACTGCTGCATATTTAAATGGAACCTTGAAGGAGACCGTGTACAACCTGCGACAACCTGCGAAGTACGAGCACCGCAAGGACGACGTATGTCTCTTGAAGAAGAGCCATGTATGGACTACGTCAATCTGGACGGGAGTGGAACCTGGAACTGGACAAGTTTCTGAAGACGGAAGGGTTTTCTCGGTCCAAGGCGGATCAATGCGTGTACTAAAAGCAGGGGGGGGGGGAACTTCATTGTAGGTGTCTACGAAGAGGCGATCAAGAGCTTCAAGAGAAGCATTAGATGTACATTCAACACCAAGGACCTCGAAGAGGTTAGCCATATCTTGTCAATCAGAGTTGTGCGACATGAAGGTGGAGCACTCAAATTGGACCAAACAGCGTACGCCGAAGAAATCTGGGAGTCATTTGGGATGACAGGTGCTAAAGGGGCGGCATCACCGCTTGATCCTGGAATGAAGTTTCAGAGATCTACTACTGCCAATGAAGACAGGGAGTTGAAGCCCAAGTACCAATAGCGGTTGGAGCGCTTCTTTACTTAGCGGGAGGCACAAGGCCAGACTTGGCATTCGCAACCACTTGTATGAGCCAATTCAGTGAGCATCCCACCTTGCAGATGTGGAACGGCATAAAGCACAATTTGAGGTATGTGCAACAGACAAAGAACTATACCCTTACATACACGACGACAGGAGGCTGTGTACAAGGTTTTTGTGATGCAGATTGGGCTAATGATACAAATGACAGGCGGTCATTTAGTGGGTACATTTTCATGCTGGCTGGAGCTGCCATTTCATGGAGCAGCAAGAAGCAGAGGTCCACTGCATTATCCAGCATGGAAGCCGAATACCTTTCAATGTGCCAAGCGGCAGAGGAGATACTGTGGCTCCAACACTTTCTTAACGAAATAGGTGCCCAGGAGTTCGTCGTTGAGCCACAAGTTTTGCAAGTTGATAACCAAGGAGCTATCGCTCTTGTAAGCAAGCAAGTGACGTCAGAGCGCAGCAAACGTATTGACCTGCATCATTTATTCTTAAGAGAGAAGATTGAAGAAGGAAGAATAAGACCACTGTATGTGAAGTCATCAGACAACTGTGCGGACGCCCTGACCAAGGCACTCAATGGAAGAAGAACCCGTGAACTTTGTGAACACTGGGGTCTTCAGATGTGTAATGCGCTTAGAGGCACATGAAAGGGGGGTGTTAGCAAGTGTCATGCACCACCACCAGATGGAGCGCGCGAAGAGCTCTTTTTGTGTGCTGTGTTTTCTTCTTTTTTCCATTCTCGTTCGAAGTTAGTCTTAATAAAACAACGATGTGACGCTATGGAGGCTACGTCTCGTCCCTCCTCGCCGGGCATTACGTTTATTCCCGTTGCGCGCCGCGACCCTGCATATACTTAATAACCAACAGGTATCACATTCTCTTCTTCATAAGCTAAGTTAACTGAACACTGATCCTGGAGTGTTTAATTAAATTGTATAATTTTAGCAGATCCTTCGCAATTTGTAACGTGTAATAACATTAAATCGACTCTCACATCGGTTTCTTCCGGCTTACTCCGAGAGTTTGTTTTAGGTCCTTTGCATTTTTTCTCATTATTATGAACGACCTTCCAAGTATCGTCTCCTCCTCGATCACATTATTCAGTAATGACTGTGTTATTTATCGAGTAATATGTAATGACTCTGACTCCAAGCAATTATAGCAGGATTTGGATTTTATTTTTTTAATGGTGTGAGCTGTGGTCAACGGAAGGAAACATTAACAAGTATAAACTAATCCGCATGTCCCGTAAGGTTAGTTTTACTTCTACGTATAACCTTAATAACACAACACTAAAGCTTGCAAACGCTTTTAAGCATCGAGGAGTGACTGTAAGTTCCGATTTTTCCTGGAACCTACGTATTAATTGTGACTAATAACGCTAACCGTGTGCTTGGTTATCTTCAACCTATTTTTTATCGTTCCTTTATCATTAAAACTATTTCTTTATGAGACACTAGTGCGGTCAAAGCTTGAGCATGCAGCCTCAATCTGGGGTGCTGGTACCGCCTACCTTACCGACGCACTTGAATCAATTCAAAAGAAATCCGCGCGTTTTATTCTGGCTAATTGTAATCGCACCGCTAGCGTAACATCAATAAAAACACTATTTCTACCCAGTCTCGCACATCGCCGGAAAATGTCTCGTACTTGTTGTTTTTTTTTTCACTAAATTTTTTATCACAAAACTGTGCGCAGAAATCAGCTGATAACACCACCAACGTTTGTATGCGCACGCCTGGATTGTCAGTCACAAAGCAGGCGATCCATTTCTCCATTATAACAAATATTTTGCATAATTTATCCCTAGAGTTTCGAATGAATGGAATCATCTACCTGCATCACTTACATCGATTATTGATTTTGTCCAAATGTTCCAAAGCATGTATTTCCCGATGTTTTCTTTGTTTTTCGATTGTTATCGTGTTTGTTCTGTCATCACTTCCCTCTGTAATGACTCTGGTACAGATAACAAAATAAATCAATAAATACATAAGCTGTGGTCGCGCTGCTGTTGACACTGGAGATGCGACAGATGCTGCATCTCTCGCGAATCGAGTTTCGGCGCAATCCCAGTCCCCCCCCCCCCACCGGCGTTGGCAATGGCGGACTTTTTTTTTTGTAAACAGTGTATAGGTGAGTAGATCTAGACGTAACGCATCCTGGTTAAGTGGAAAGCATATTTTTTTAATTTTTGTAAATAAAAAGCCCCTGTTTTTACGGGCCTGCCAGCCTGTAAGAAGTTTACACGACGGGAAATTTCTATAACTTCACTGCTTACCTTCTTTCAAAAGACGTCTTATCTCGTTGTGGACTTCAGCTGCGATGAAGAGTTTAACCATATTAGATCGGACTAGAATTTACAAGTGAGAACGTCAGGTTATGCTCATCTTAAATTCTGAGAGCTATAGGAACAGCATGAATATATCGAAACACGAAAATATTGCGTGTAGTTAGATTACTATTTTGCACTTTAGAAATTCAGAAACATTAACGTATTCTGTTAGAAAATGAAGTACTTACTTTACCGCTGCACGACAGCTGAGGTTAATGCTCTATATTACCTCGAGACCAATTGTCCTCTTTCATGATAATTCAGAAAACCCAACAAATTAAAAAAAAAAAACTCTTCAGTTTGTCTGGCGACTACATAATAAGACCTCTAATCATATTTAATTTATTAAATGATAGGTGATCGCAAAACAATTCCAAAAATCATAAATAGCCATTCGGTCAAGCTAAAACATTTAACCGTCAAAATCGCCCGGAACAAAAACACATATAGTATGAGGCTTTCTTATATTACTTGTCAGAAGTTTCTTACACAGCTTCTTGGTTTCTGTAACCTTGGAATAAGCGCGTTTCCACTGATATAATCGATGTGATAAAAACGTTAAGGATCCCTTCCCATCACGTAGAAGGGTCACTCACCAAGATCCTCTATTCCTGCGTTAAGCGTTTCTATAAAGACAACAAAAAAAATTAAAGGAATTTAGGGTTTGAATTATTAGTTCGAAGAAATTAATTGAGGAACATTCAAGTCGAATACACATTCATTTAGTTTTGTTAAAATGCAGCAAACATATGTTTACAAAATATTTCTCAGTAGGTTAGTACTAATTTTAATTAGTGCTCAGAAGGTCCACCGACGTTGAGCAGGTTGTTTGAAGTATTTAAGCTAACATTGATCACGTTCACGTGTAGCATGTTTTAACTTTAGATATACAAAGTTGCACGAAAATGTCAACTTGCTCAGACGGATATAATTTAGCGGGATTTTAAATATATCTCAAGCTGCAATCCAAGGTGGGATGATAACTGCTTTTTTCAATCATGACAATGATGATTTGAATGTCACCCATCTGGGAAAGTTAAATCATTAAGCAATATAAACGCAGTACTAGTAGTTTGCTGATGTTTTTAAATATTTTTTAAAAACTTTCTCATTTGGTACAGTCGTTGAGTTTATTGGTATTACATTTTAGGGGAACATTTGTAATTTATTGTATATCTCGTACCTTTGATAGATTCCAAGCGATGGAGGTACTCGCGACCTGTGGGTGGATACAATTTGTTTTTGTTTTAAAACCTATTTGGTATAATTGTTTTAACTCTTCCATACTACTCTTTATGAGCAACGTATTCACCGGGTTCTGGATACTTTTGCTTTGTCTACCCTTTAATTAGAAAATCCGGGATGCTGATGTATATTTTTCATTTTTGTTTGCCAAAATAATTATATTACGTAGGCCCTGAACATCACGGATATAGTAAAATAGTCATAAATTTGCTGTAAGCTAATCACATCATTAAGTGCTTGGAATATTTTTAAGAGTCGGCGAGAACAAAAACATAGCAAGTTTCATCACTCATTCGACATTTTTCACTGTTTTATTCTTGGTGTGTTGTACCGCGCGCAGCGAGAGTTGTACTTATGTATACAAAGAGGATCGAGAGGAAGAGATCAGGGTAAGTGGGAACGTTAGAGCGCCAAGCTTTGATCTGTGTATATGAATACGACTCCCGCTAGTTCGCTGTACAAGATTAAGAAATGTGGTCTCTGCCCATTGCCTCCATATAATCAGAGGAAGTGTGCGCCTCACGCAGGGTCCGGCGTTCTAAATCGAACGCGAGACTAACAAACGGGTGCAATGGCCATTGTTATGGACAAATGCAACAGGGCTTGATGTAAATTTAGATCGTATCTTGTAAATATTTAATTCTTTTTTTACGCAAGTTGACCTCCCCAAATCCATACACAAATACGTTTTTCATCGCCTAAATGCCTTATCGCGATGAAGATAAGTCTGGAGTTAAGATTTTACAACCCGGCTTTGCCGTTGTAGCAAATTACACTACAAAAGTCGCCGGATCAGTGGTCTTCTCGGATGAAGCGCGCTGACTGCGTTGAATTATGTTGATGAACGAGTAACGAGACAACTTGTTAATACTGCAGATTGGACGAGTGGGTAAAGCCTAATCCGCGTACCAGCGCACGGGTAGACAGTCACTCAATACATCCTAGCACACGAAAATAAAACACTAACACAGCGCTGAACGATCAACTCTTCATAATACTTCCGTGACACTATCAGTGTGTTTCGTGCTCGCATCTTGACCCCAAGGGACAAGATACCAGCACAAAACAAAAGAGAGGGGAAAAGGGAAATACAAGGAGGCAAAAAGATGATTAGAAAAAGAAAAATTAAAGGCAAATATAATGAAAATAAAGAGAACAATAATAATAATAATAATAATAACTCTACAAAGTTCAATTACAAAATTTACAAAAAATAAAAAAAAGAAATTATAACAAAAGTACAAAAAGAAATCAGGGGGATATACTGCACTACTGTCGAATACTCCCTTAGTCTAAATAAGTCTAAGAGCTACAAAAAGTTCAAAAGTTACAAAAACTTGTAAAATTAATTACAAAAATACTCTGATAAATGCACCGTGTTCGAAATGGATTGAACACACTTTAAACTGACCGCATAAATTGGCTTCTATCCTTATCCGTCTTGAATTTACTACAGAGGTGCTCGAAGCTGGTGCATTCATTAGTTGAGAGTATGAATACCTGAAACTTACGGAGTCAAAAGAAGGAAAGTAAAAAGTGACTTCCTCTAAAAAAAAAAAAGAAAAAAAAAATTATCGTTAAGCCTTTTATTTCAAAATCATCAGAAAATTGTTTTGGGCTATTCTGGCGTTTATTACGCTTGAACGCTTTAAAAATTTGTGAAATGGAAAGAAAATAGGATTGCCTAACCTATTCTTCACATCATTTCGCCCAAAAGGCGAACAGTAACACATAATATTTTTAGTGTACACTCTCCGGGAATATGAAAGACCCACTCGGAGCGCGTGGCAGAGGCGGTGGCAGAGGGGGGCGCTGCTCGCGCTTTGGGCAATTCCATGTCGCTCGGAGGGGAGGCCTCACTCGGTGCTCAGCCGCGCCAGCTGGCGAGCCGCGTCGAGGAACAATTGCGCTCTTCAACACATTTTATTTGTGCAGTACAGGGCATCAGCATAACTGTAATCTTTGTTTTTTCGCAGTGCTTGATTTTATCATTTGCACAAAAAAAAAAATTGATAAAAGCGCCCGTGATAACGAGACTTCCTTCGAGCCTCCTTTACAATACTCCAGGCGTGCCGTGTAAGAAGCGCTCTCCCGCCAAACCGAAATCAAAATCTTTTAAGCACGTCTCGGCGCGGCTGGCGCAGCTGAGCACCGAGTGAGGCCTCCCCTCCGAGCGACATGGAATTGCCCATAGCGCGCGCAGCGCCCCACTCAGCCACCGCCTCTGCCACGTGTCGCCACGCGCTTTCAGTGGGTCTTTCATATTCCCAGAGAGTGTACACTAAAAATATTATGTGTTACTGTTCGCCTTTTGGGCGAAATGATGTGAAGAATAGGTTAGGCAATCCTATTTTCTTTCCATTTCACAAATGGAAAGAAACTCCGTTTGTGAAACTCCATTTCACAAACGGAGTTTCTTTTTTATTTTTCTTGATTTACTCAAGTGAGCCAATTTTTTCCCAATTTTAGCGAAAGCTTCCACACACTTCATGCACTTCTGTAGTAAATGCCAGCGCGATAAGTTAATAAACCGATTTATGCTGTCAGTTTAAAGTGCGTTCAAACCATTGCGCCCACGCTGTACAAAAAGAAACCAGGTATATACGAGGGGCGTGCATAAAGTTCGTATTATTGTCACGAAGGAATAGAGACTCAGCAATCAAACTCGAGTAGGAGTTGAGACTTTCTCTACATATTCGCCACCAAAAGTTGCCCACTTTTTCTAGCGATGCACCCCATGCCGGAGGTCGTTGTTATAGAACTCCTGGTTTTGAGGGTTCAGGAATCGCTCCACTTCAGCAATCACTTGGTCGCCGTCCTTGAAATGGTTTTCTCTTATTTGGCCACAGTGGAAGCGTCTGCGCCATTTAACCAAAGTGTCATAAACTGAAGTGTTGTCCCCGAACAACGCTCCCAGATTGGAATGAATATCCTTGGCATTTCTTCCCTTCAAATGAAAAAAAAACGGATCGCTCAAAGTCCTTGGCACCAGCGGGCGGTGCCAGTTTTGTTTCGACTCCCTATCGGCGTTCCGAGCCACTATAGCATGCGATGTTTATACTGTGCGGAAACTAGAGGGACTCGCGCTCATGTTGGTGCCTGTTTTGTTCCGTTTTATTTTCAATTTTTTGTGTCGATAATACGAAGTATATGAACACCCCTCGTACTGGCCTACTGCTGAATACTCCCTTTGTCTAAATAATCAAGTTCTTTTTCGGATAAGGTTAAGGACGGAGTGCTAACGGACCGAGGATCCCGTCGTACAATGTTCTCTGCTATAATTTCTCAAGTTAGCTGGTTCCGACTCTTGCCTAACACAGTAGAGTTGTCCAAACACGCACAACAGCCGCAACCCTTAGAGTGAACGCCTAAGTGAGGAGAGTTCGCATTGACAATGTTGTGATCCCGCATGCTGTCATTTACATACCGTCCAGTATGTCCAATGTACTCTTTTCCACAAAAGGGGGAAAGGAATAGACCCCCTTCAACACAGGTAACAGTGTTGGATTTGTGTTTCTTTGTGCAGCTGACTATGGTGATTGAAGAGGTGTTCCCTTTTTTGCAGAAACTGTATTGAGTTTTCTTTGTTTGTTTGTTTTTGCTGCTGATAGAACTACATTCACATTTTCTCTGTTTGCTATTTTCTTTAGACCACGAGTTAGATTGCGCATATATGGCACGACTACCGAGGTAGTTGTCCGGTCTCTGAGATTTTTTGGCGCTGCTCCTTAGCTTGATTTCGCTGAGAGGAAACCCTGTTACCGACGTCAATAAGGGAAGAAGATATTCAGCGGACTTCAGCCTGGATGCTTGCGTGTCGAAGCTCGTCTGAATTGAATGTAGGCATAACTTGGTAATGGAGTTCTTAAGGCATAACCTCGCTATGCCCGCTGCGTGAGCACCGGACATAATGAGATTATCCTCACTATGCCTTTCGTAAGTTTTTTGTAACTCTTGGACTTATTTTGACTAAGAATGCATCCGACAGTAGGTATAGCCAGTATATCCCCTGTTTTTTTATATTTTTGTGATTAATAATTGTTATATATTTCTTCGCGTTTTTTGTAACTCTTGAAGTATGGGGCGTTATTATTACTTTCCATTATTTTCCTAATCTTTGTCTTTAATTTGCATTTTCCTAGTCTTCTCTCCCTTGCCTTGTCTTTTACCTTTCCTCCCCTTTTTCCATGTCTTTTCCTATTTCCCGTCTCCAGTGTTTTGGTCTGGCATCCTATTCATTGGGGTGGAAGACGCTTGACGAAATACATATGACGAGTTTATATTTCAGCGCTTTGTGAGTGTTCTTTTCCTTTGCTTGGGTTTATTGAGTGACTGTCTACACCTTCGCTGGTACGTGGAACAATGGGACGACTATTCTCGGGGACGACTTTATGTGGCATTGCAGAAGAAAGGAGCGCACTTGCCGATCTTTGATCAATGCTTAAGGTGCGCGAGCCAATACTTCCTGGAAGGCAAGACAAGCGCACCCCAACCCCCTCCCCCCCCCCCCCCCCCCCCCGCCCAAGCGTCATCAGTCGTGGTTCCCGGCAGCACAGACTGACTTGCGTAACCATCGCCGCCGGCATGTGCCAAGCTTCTGCATGTTTTACAATTCGGGCGAATAGGAGATCCACTCACGATGACTTCTCGCGCAGGCGTTGTTTTCTAGTGGCGGATTCGCGTGGTTCTTTCTGCGCGCTCTCGAGCGCTCTTTCCAGAGCGCGCGAAATCGGGTGGTTGAAAGTGAGTGCTGTCGCCTGATCGGGTGGTTCATTCCGAGGGCGCCTTTCCCTCTCAGAGCGCTCTCTGGCACTCCGTCTGTAGCCGTCGGAGTGCGGAGCGGCGCAGGCGTCACGTGGTATTTGGACGGGGATCACGTGGTTTTGTTGACGATGGCCGGCAGTGGTCTGTGGTGGTGTGCGGGGTACGGAATGACGGCGATTGCTGTGTGGTTCTTCAAAGTGCTTGTGCATTCGGCGGTGCGAGGATTACAACGGACGGGACGACATTCGTTTGCGAACGTAACAGGAAAAGTCGACGTGTGAAAGGTTCCTAGTGCTTTCACGAGACCGTTCATCTCACGGCGGAGAATCCGCTAAGCCTAACCGATGACGAAACAGCTCGCAGAGCTCGCCGCTGTTTTACCGGGTTTTGTGGTCGCTTCAAGAAATTTTGAGGTTTGGTAAAAGTTCGTTCAAAGGTTTGTGTTGTAAAATAAAGGGAGAGCCGAATATAATGCACTGCGATTTGTGTCACATTGCGATGCTTGCACGATATTTCGCCGTGAGAAAAATGCGGTTTAATAACCGGTTTATATTTGCCTGCTCTGTCGTACGCATGACCGCTATCGCAGCGCGTTTACTGTCGAAAACGCGATGAGTTGACAACTGTTTCCAAGCGTTGGCTTTCGTTCCCTTCTGCCAAAATAAATTCGCATACTGCTGTTTTCTTTTTTTAACATGCCGATGCGTAAAACAATTTACGTCACTACCGGTATTTCATCACGTTGCGAGCGTAAATTTTGCTCAATCGTCCACCGTACGCTGTAAGATAGTGTTATTTTTGAAGCATTAGCAATGTCAAGAAATTTTAATTCCGTGACTGGTCTGAGAATCTCGGAGCGCTCTGAAGCCAACAGTTGTGATCGGCTGAAAATGATCCCGAGTAGCTCGGGCGGCGAGGAAGGGGCGCTCTGCTGAATCGAGGTCAGAGGCGAGAGGCGACCACCCGAATTCGCCATAGGTCGCATTGCGCGAGCGCACAGACCCGCGTAGCTCTTATTTCATTGTGAAAGAAATTTTCCGCCAAGTGTAAGAACAGTTTGTCGTCTTCACCTCTTACACGAATTATATTAAAATATAATCGTCTAAAACTATAAAGGAATTTTTATTTAATTTTGAAAAATACAAAGATAGGTATTTCTTAGAATAACAGTCTTTAAGAATACCATTAGGAGTCGATGACATAGAAATATAAGATCGACTCCTTGTTGAAAATAAAACTATACAGAGCTAAAAAAAAGCAGATATAAAGTGTTGTGCGGATGTTTATGCGTGGCAGGTTTAAATGTCGGTTTTATATTTAAGCTAAACTAAATAAATGTAAGCTTCACTTAAAGCTTTAAAAATGGACCCACCTTCTGGTTGCACATCCTCGAGCGTAGATGGGTCTGTTGAAAATATTTGAATAATGGAACGTCAAATTGTTTTGTCATCAGATTGACGAGCATCAGTTACATCAGACATAATTTGCAGCATCAGTACTTTACAGACTTTATGCACAGGCTCGCCATCTTGCATGGCAGAGCTTCCGATAACCGGGAAAAGAGTTTTGTCCTCGCCACTAAACTGGAAGTTGTGCTCTCTCCAAGGAAACTTTTATCGAATCTTGATTTGGCCCTTCAATATTTGCTTCCAAGTTCCACTACGTGAACGTAAATATATTTGCCGGAAGTCCGTCTGGTTGGTTTGAAGCTATGAAAACCATGTATAATCACCAACTACGCTCCAAAGGTTCAGGATCCAGACATTTCAAAACCGATCCGCTTTCTTCTTTCGTATAATCAACCTTCCCTAGTCCGTCGACGGGCTGGGCAGCTTGTAGTACAGAAAGTCAGGCGCTCCATTGTTCGTATCTCAATGTATCGCGAATGTCCGCAAATTTGAACGCTAACGCTGCGCTGCTCTGGAACACGGAAGAGAAGGACTACCGAATCGACTTCGAAAACACGAGTATCATTAGTATAGAGACGAACTTCCGCCAAAGACATTATACAAATCGTGATACATACAGAGAAAACCAAGAAACATGAATTAATCCACCGGAACTTTCCCTTCTGCAGACATCAGCGGAACGGGTCATCTGCCAAAGTGAAAATGCAACCACCGTAGAAGAAAACGAAGTTGCTTCCGATCAATCGTAAATAGTCAACCCCTGAAGAAGAAACGAAATCGGTGTGGAAACGTTGGGACCCTGAATTTTTAGGGCGTGGTTTGTGATTCAGTTTAACTCCATAGTTCCAGGATGGCTTTCTCTTCCTCTCGTCTAACCTCCCGGATACATGAATAACATTTTTAGGGACACTCGTAAACGAGAACGGTATATCTGAAAAGAAAGAAAAGATTGTAATTTCTGACTGCACGCAATTTCGGACACATGAAGGAGTTTTAAAGTAACGTTACCTAAACGCTTTGCATGCGAGGGTTGTTCTTAACGTTTGTATTACTGGCAGGCAGAAAAAGAAATATCGCCAAAGTTTGCGTTGCGCGACAAGCTCACGTTACTGTAATCTCGGTACGTTGAAAACGAAATAAGGGGGTGAACTAATCCAGTTGGTTGACGTTATACACGATGGGGAAAAACAACTTAGAAAACTGTGACAACGGAAAAGAGCAAACACGACAGGACCTTATGTATAACGTTGAAAAGGTTTTCTCACAATGCCCAATGATTTCCACATGCCCAATTATTTGTACATTATAGAGGTCGCCGTACACTGGGTTATGCGACTGCTCACGCCCATGCAGAAACAGCGCCAAAAAGACTCCGCGACGGAAATTTTGCAGCTTTGCTGAACCAACCCTGCCATTTCTTAGATCGCCTCAATAACCATGGATGGGTGTCGGGCGTACCATTTTGGCCCCGAAACGAACGAACAAAAGGAGCATTGGAAACACGCGGATTCAACGCCGTTCAAAGAGGACAAGACGAAGCCGTAACCAGGGAAGGTAATAAATAGCGTTTCATGCTAACGCTATGAAGTGCTTCCAACAGATTTCGCCCATAAGGATCCAAAAGCCATTGTAAACTATTACCGGTATCCCCTGACTAGGGTACGTGAGGCCACCACGGGTTGCGGTTTGCTGACCAAGGAAGTGCGTTGGCTCCACCACACAACGCATCAGCTTACTCTTAGCGGCAGACAGCGACGCCTGCGGCTGGTTTAAGTTATGAGATTGGATCTGCCCCTGTTTTAACGCGCCCTGGCACCCCGCGGCTCTGCCTTCTTCCTCTCATAAAGAACCCACAGTTTGGCTAGCGTTTCCATGGCGATGACAAGGTGATTGTCGTGGTGAAAATACATAATCAAGATCCAGAACGAGTACTTGCACATCCAGGGTATTTGCCAGCTGATCAATCGCTGGGAGAAGTGTGTTGCCTAGCTTGATGCAAATCTGATGATGATCTACCCTCACTTAGACAACAAGCGCTCAATAAAAAACACGGGACGAGAAGAGGACGGGACAAGCGCTAACTTTCAACCAAAAAGTTTATTGCCGAACCAGCACTTATATAAGACTGGGCGCATGAAAAGAGTGGAAAAGGAAAGATAAACATCAAAAGAGAGCCAAAGAAGAAAAGTGACGTGCCGCCTACGATAAGAATTCTAATTCAATTTTTGATAAAGCTACAGACGGCCTGCTGACGCATTGATCCCCCGACCTTGCAATCTCGGCCGCTTCCACTATCTCCCTTGTGAGGCCCGAGCGATGAAAATACAAGATGGTCGTTTGTTTGTACAGGGGGTGACACTGGTTTCCCGAGACATCTTTTACAGTGGGCAGCCAGCTGGCCGTCGGTTGCAACGCTCCCGACCTTATTCTTGTGTTCTAGTAGGCGAACGTTCAAACATCGGCCGGTTTGGCCAATGTAGTCTCACGTCTTCTCGTCCCGTGTTTTTTATTGAGCGCTTGTTGTCTAAGTGAAGATGAACCAACACGCCCAAACCTTTTCCCTTCTGGAGATCTACCCTCACCACCTACGCTCGTGGGCGCATCTCTTTTTTATTATGGTAATAATACAAAAAAAAAAGTTCCCGAATGCCCCCGGTATGCAAAGAAACAGCGTCGTCACCGTTGAGCGTGCGCCGTGTTCAAATTGAGTTTTTTTTTAATTGGCAAATGACGACGACGCTATTTTTTTCCGTGCGCAAAGAGTTTTTACTTACGCTACCCGAAAACTGGCTACTATATAAAAGTGCAGTTATGTAGCTCAGTAGGATTTCGTCATTTTGAATTTGATCCCCTTTTCTTTTCCCGACAAGTGTAAAAATTAATATTGGCAAATAAAAGAAAGTCATTATTTTCGCGCCGCAAAAAATCAAGTTACGCATCGTGGAAAACTCAGACTGCTCTTGCTGTTGGGATAAGAGGTTACATTTTTAAAACGTAAAGTTTTCAGATTAAAAAGTTATGTGAGTAAGTCTCGTAAATTTAAAAAAAACAAAAATGAGTACGTTAACCAGTCCTGTAAAGTAGTCATCTTATCGGAACCAATATAATCCGTTTCACATTAAATCCGACAGCAGACAAGGTAGCAATTCGATAAAGTCAATCAAGTTGCGCCAAAGGTTAATCCTAACGACGCCCATTCTCTTTGCGCGTTTACTATCACCGGCTAATCCAATCGCACACAGAAATAAAAGCGCATTGGTAGTTAACAGGAACTTACTCACCTTTCAGGAATCCGTGAATGGAGTACTGCCCTTGGGATGACCCTGTGGAAATGCCAAAGATTCTCGATGTGAAGTATTATTTTTCTGCTACCCATCTGGGATTACTAGCTAAACAAGAAAGTATATTAGAAGATTTCAAAGCAGGACTAAGTATTGTTGCGCGGAATGTTAAAAACGGAAAGGCGTATTGTAATTTGTGTTGGCGTGTTTTTTGTTTCAGATAGATGGAAAGGGCCTGTTCCTGCGGATTCGAGTTTAGCGCACCCAGATATATATTATTAGAAAAGTACTCCAATAGCCAGGCGTCATCAATTATGACCTGTGAACAACGGTCTGATACTGTCGCGAATAAACTTGGGAGATGAACGTGCAACCGAAAATAAACATTCAATGAGGCGAACTTGTGCCTACAAACTGCAATATACCTTGCGTCGGCGGCTGAAAGGCACGTTGACTACCTAGCATGGCCTAGACCTTTCCAGAAATTATGATTTCAATGATGTGCAAGTTCATCGACTCTCCGGAAGCTGGGAGACGTCCCCAGTGAGTCCTTTTTCCGAGCAGAAGTATTTGCTTTTAAAAGTAAAAATGTAAACATATGTGTAACGTTTCCTGGCATCGATCAGCACTGGTCACCGACGTTAAATAAAGATTCCTGTTTATTTTGCAAAAAACGTTTTATGAAGTATTGTAAAGATTGACCAATATAAGACCCCTTACCTAATTGCATCGCCAGAGCGACCGATATAATGGCGGTCTCAAATTTCATCTCCCGATACTTGTAGATTGCGAGTTCTGAAAGAAATGAAAATAATGGAATTAATTTATGTGGCACGCGAGCCGCATTGCAACGTGGTTTTAAATTTAACTAATATCTCGTATTCGCTTAAAGATTTTTCACCAAGGGGGTGGATATGAAAAGGTTAAAAGAAGTAAGTTTTGGGCGCACCCTTGAGACAGTGCTCAATCCTACAGTCATGGACGACTGAAGAAGTCCAGCGCGTAGTGAGTCCTGGATATTTTATCATAATACCAGAGTCAATAAGATGGTGGCGCTAGCCGATACACTCTCAGGAATAGGAGTGTAGTACTTCAGAAACAGGGGTGTAACACAGCCACACTGAACTGTTTGCCAGGCTACTTCTTTCTTTAAAAGCACCTGTTTTCTCGTTCTGTTCCCACCTATCGGTACTGGGACATTTTTACAATATTCAATTCAATCGAATATAGTCTCTGGAGGTTAGGAATCCCATGCCCGTGTCCTGTTTCATTCGACACAATCTTCGTTTTACGCCGTTCATGTGTTTGACACAAAAAATGAACAGCGAAAGACTGTCGCATTCCCTAAAAAAAAAAGAAGAGAAAAAAAAATACAACTGAGAATTTTATTATTGTTAGGCCCCAAAAACTCGGAACCTTATCAATGCATAACACATACCGTTTTCAAGAGCCTTGACTTGGGGCAGCTTCTTTCTACTCTATGATACCTGCAGAGTACAATGAGCGTGGTTTTCATTTTATAGGCATTCGGGGCCCCAGAAAAACAATTAATAAGACACCTTATTGGTTGCTGTCACAACGAGACCTACATTACAGCACGGAGCGCCGCCAGTTACACGAAAAGCGGGAATTTTTTTTTTATTCGAATGAATGTGCGTAACCAGTTCTCCGGGCCTGGCGGATGAGATATTTGGAACGATTCCACGCTCGTCTTTGTCAGCTTAACCACCTGAGTATCAGAGTCTGGTTCTGCGAAAAGCGACTGTCGATTTTTTGAAATAACAATTAATCTCATGGACGAACGGTGGCTATCATAACATGCGTATTGCTTACGGCTGTGCATCTAAATCAACAGCAGTGGTTTCCAGACACTACGACAGGAGGGCATTAATTCTGTGATATGGTTGCTCCAGTTTGTACCCAATCGATCAGAGGTTGGTCGTTGACCGGTCATACAACGTTTGTTGAACCCAAGAGTTTGATGTCACATTTTGAAATAAAGACTAATTTTAAGGCATGAGCTGCCACCCTGCAAAAAAGATTTCAATGCGTTGCTCTGAATGGCTCTTTCTTTTCGTCCTCCATGTTGTATTCGCCAATTCGTAGATGTATTTGCGTTTTTTCAGCCATTTCTTATATCCTGTTTGAAGATTCATGCTTTACATAATTTGAATGCAATGTCAAAGCGAAACTATTTTATACGTATTAAAGTGCACGCTTCGTTGTGGTTTTTTTTTTTTTTTATCCCGGTTAAGCAGGTAGCAAAGGTACTGGCGGAAAGTACTTTTTTTTTTACTTTCGGGATATATCAGTCGTAAGCTCAGCTAGCTGGTAGTCGTTTTACATACAGAATAAAAACAGTGCAAAAGACAAGGGCAGTGCTTGTCATGTGTGATATGTTCGTCTTCTGTCCTTGTCTTTTCCTCTGTTTTTATTCACAATGTACGCCGCGGTTTTATCTTCTTTTGAAACTCTTGAGTTGGGGCAGACAGTTAATTCTGGTGTTCCATAGCTGCAGTTGTGTATGTTATAGGACGGGGGGAGCGGAAAGGGGGGGGGGGGTGGCGGCCCGAGGCACTTCCTTATCCTCCATCGTTCTGTTCTGTACCACCAACCCGAACCTTTTGAGATTGAGTCGGTCCTGTTGCACTGATTATTGTAGCAGGAGACCTCGCCCGGGCTTTTCAAAATTATATTAGACGGTCTTATTCAAGATAGTCTCAACAAGAAAAAGCATTGTCGGCCTGGGGCGAGCTTTGCATTAATCTCGTGCTGTGTTCGCATGCGACAGCGGAGTACTCTCACGCGGCAGGCTTACGAATGACAATGTTTTTTTTCTTGGCACATTGCATGTTCCCTATCTGTCTCAATAGTTCGTGATTCAGTGAGGTCTCGTGTTGAAACAAGTTATGATTCCGGTTGGTTGACGGCTACCGGAAGGAGCGTACTCCTCTCTACCTCCAAGCACTCATCCCTTGGGATGCTCTGCGGTTCCAATAAAACGGGGCTAACCTCTGGTCAGGTAGGAATACCTGTTCAATAATCTAACTTTCTATATAGAGCGCTTGACCATTCATTAGAAAGGCGGTACATGGACTTGATGCGACGTCAGGGATCTGGCGCTTATTCGCACAGTCACGGAGTCCAAGGCTGCGGCACGCTAATCCGTCTTTGTTGCACAAACCTGAAGCCAGTTCATGCGCGGCGAATACTATGCGACAGGCGGCACTTACTGGAGCTGCTGCATATTTGTTGATCTGCGTATTTTTGAAATAAAAAAATGAGAAATTAAGCACGATCAAGACTAGCTTGCATTACGGTGGAACAGATCGCGACTTACAACCTTCCACGACATGTTTCGCATGTTGTGGTCCCATGGCAAAAGGCACACATTATTCCATGATCTCACCATATTCGGTCAATATATCACACTCCCGAATGTTTATTTTTTACGGCCTCCATGTGCGGGGAACAGGAGCCTTAGAACTTCTCTCCGCTCATCCGCAGCAATTGCTCCTCCTTTTGCTCATGCAGCCTATACTTCATTTAACCTCAAGTACGAACCCAGCCTACGCTACGAGCTCATGCGATCAATAATACAGCGACAAAGGCTCACCAAAATGGTGTTCCTTATGTTTATGTACATGTTTTATTATCGCTGAAGAAACCGTGTCCAAAGAAGGTAGGCTGACTTGCGCTTTTCACACTGTTTGGTGCCCTATCTTGTGGCGTCGGCTGCTTCCGGACAGAAGGTGAAACGAACCCTTTGCATCGCTTATCACCCGGGCGAAAAATGCTCAGTCACTGAGTTGTGGACGCATGCGCAGCGTCTGATATACTGCACAACAGAGCTACAGCACATACTCAGAAGGCGGTCCACAGCCCAGCAGACAAAGATGGCAGCGCGCAGAAGGCAAATGTTTCAACAGTCTATAGCATCCGCATACGGCTTGGTTGGGAAACGTCGATAAAGCCTTACGAACAAATAGTTTATTTTCTTGACTGTATTCGTTTCTTGTAGAACTATTCTCATTATCAGGAAGAGGAATCTATAATTGCTCTTGCGAAGGCCGCAAAGTTTGACTAAGCTTAATGTAATGACCTCGAGGAATAGCCGACTAAGCGATGGACTGGAAAGATGGCCGCTCCGACGCCTTCGTCGCTCGCGTAGTTGGAGCACTTGGACTCAAATTACACCGAAACAGGTGCCGGGTCTTCTTGACATACAATGAGCAGGCATACATAGTATAACAAAACGAAACCAAGCTTAGTATTACATAGCCAGGGCGTTCGAAAGAAAGGGATACGGAGTAAAGATCTATGGAAGGAGTATATGGGACGAGTCATCTACTTTTTAATGCCGGAGTTCGTTCCGATGTAGAGATTGAGCCCATTGTCCATGGACAGCTTGCCACAAGCACAATACATTTTTATTGTTTCATCGACGGAACATTTCACATTCAGACCACAACAGAGTTTGTTTACGAGACGTAGTTACGAGAGCATCGAAACGTAATTATTTACAACGAACTCAACGAATCAGTACGTTTACTCTATTACGCTCACTTTTCAATATAATTGACAACTCATCATCGTGGGGTGAGTGACGGCGAACAAGGTAAAAAGGAGATATTTGAATAGGATTTTGTGCTTTGTGACACGTCTTCTTTCACAGGCAGAGCGAGGGCACTTAGATAACGTTAAACATTCGCTCGGTTTAAATCATCATATATATGTAACTGGTATATGATCCACTGAAACTGTTGTCGAAGGAGGACGTTACAGCTTGTGACGGTAGACTAACCTCTAAAGTAGTCTCCTCTTGCCAGATTCCAGGAATACTCGTCGTAAAAGGTATTATTCTCAAACAACTTCATGGATTAACTTTTTGTATAACGTCTGGCCTACACATATGTCCACGTGCCGGCTGAGAAATGTAAACAATTCGATACCAACCATGAATTGATGTTGAATCTCAATACATTACTAACATATGCAGGGTGTTTGAGTACCCCACTTGTAACATCTGCGAATCCTGTTTCGAAGGGTGACGTGGATTGAACAAAAAAAAAAAAAAAGCATTTTGTCCGTACGGGCTTGAGGTGTTCTCAGATGGATACTGGGCCCCGGTTCATAGGAGTTTGATACACAGCAAAAAGGCGGTACTTCCTCTCTTGACAGCAGAAGAGTCCTGCATGTGCACATGTTTCACCTGCTGATGAAAGGGTGGAAAATAAGAAACCTGAATTTCCTATCAGTTTTTTTTAACTGATAATGTTCAGAGAAGTCGACAAGCACTTACAACACATTCATTGTTAAATTTTCATTTGATTTTATGTAGGTTTTATATTCCTGTGCTAAAGATTGTGGATGTCCAGCGCGTCACCACGCTTGAAGCGCCGACAGCAGCAGCAGGGCATCAAGAGTGTCCAGAAAAGAAGTGGGCCTAGATGGCCCCGTGAACTTCGCCTGCAGACCACGAAGGAGACAGTAATAAACGCTGTCTGTCGCCACACGAGTAGTGTCGTCCTGTCGATCACCAAGGCCGTCGGCGGAAAGCCGTGATAGAGCTGACATCTGGCGCGCCAACGTGGTTTTCGTCACTCGTTGTTGGCGATCGACTCGACCACGTGGTTTGTTAATTTCCTTTTTCTGCGTACCGGAAGCATTTTCCGAGTTCCTTTCTAAGTATCTAGGTTGTCTTTTTGCTAAATCACGATACTTGCTGTGTTTGTTTTTCTTTGTCTGTGTCTTTAAGAGCGCGAAGACCTTGTCGTTTTCCCCCTTTCAGGAATACAAATGGCGTGCAAGATGTGGCTTCAATCTAGAAGTCGCTGACTGAACCACGATTGTGCGAACATGGCCTCCGAAAACCCCACGGATCTCGGAGGCCATGATACAAGTGGTGCAAGACGGTTCATGAATTTCGCCGTGTTTTTTTTTTTTTTTTTTTTATAAAAAGTAGACCCCTTAAACGTGTTGAGGGCATACATGGGTAAATTACTTCCAAAATGTATTTTAATTACAATTACAATCACTTGGCATAAAAATTAGTTTAACTACAATTACAATTACTACTACATGAAAAGTAATTAATTACAATTAAAAATTACGTTTAAAAAGTGATGCAATTAATTTACAATTACTTATTTCTGAGAGCGACCCGACTCGGGCCATATAACTTTAGACGAGTTGTATAGGATGCAACGTATTTGTTAATTCCTTGCCCCAATGTTTGACGAGGCTTAAGCATCGCTGCATAAATGTCACGTATTGTACTTTCTTTTTATAAATTTTGTTAAACTCATTATAGAAATTGACAGTTGGGGGCAGTGAAGTACTACGTTCTTAAATTTTTAATAAATAATAATAAATTAGTTCATATGCTGGAAGACGCCAGATCTCTAAAGAAAAATAGGGTTGACAGACTTTTGTTAGCCAGGCAAATAGAAATGCGACAATTAGTCATATATGAATATTTTACAAGTGTTAATATAAAACTAAATCCACGCGCGCTAATACGTTCGTATTCACGTACGAACATTGTGGTATTGAAAATATTTACATTGAGTTGAACTTATAATGGCTCAGAATTGTATAAGAACCCAATCGGGGCTCCCGAATCACTGGTGTCAATATTCACAGGTGTAAGGTCAGTCTCCCAAATGCTTATGCAAATAACATTCGATGCAAAACCAACAGGAAATAAACTTGAAAATAATACAAAGATACAAATATGGAACAGTACTGGAAGAGGGACATAAAAAAACTGACAAAAAAGAAAGACAAATAACTTCATAGGCAATTAAAATTCTCAACCTGAGCTGAAAGCTGAAGCTAAATGTTTGTATCTTTCAATATTTTGACATGTTTACGCTATTGTTTCCTGCTCGCACCGCAGACGGCGCTACACGGCGCCGCTGAGGTAGGCTCCAAAGAAGATTGTCTCTCAGCCCGCAGTGTAAGCAACAAAACTACAAACATTGCGACACTATTGATGTCGTGCGTGTGTGTGCGTGTGTGACTTTGTGCGAGTGTTTCACCGAGAGCTAGGCCGCTTGTGCGGGCAATGAGGCTTTCAAACAGGTTCTGTCGGCGCCACGATGTTTTGCAAAAGTAATGGTAATTGTGCCTGAAATTTCGCAATTACTGACGCCAGAAAGTAATTAAATTACAATTAAAATGCCTTTTAGCCGAAAGTAATTAATTACAATTACAAAGTACCAAGAAAATGGAATAAATTACAGTAATTCAATTACTGTAATTAAATTACTACCCACGTTTGTTTGCAGGCGCACTTTCCCTCTTTTTCGCGCGCGTTTGCTGTTTGGTGATCGAAGTCGACGAACATGACAGAGAGCTCTTTCGGCATGCCGGGTGGGCTCTACGATGTTCAAGGTGATGCCCTTTGGACTACACACGGCGCCAGCAAATTTCCAGCGTGTCATGGATACTGCACTGGCAGGACTGAAGTGGCAGAGCTATCTCGTCTACCTCGACGACGACGTAGTGTTTTCAGGCGCCTTCGACGAACACTTGCGGCGACTCCGAGCTGTTCTCAAAGCCATACGGACGGCCTGACCCAACCGCAAGCCGTCAAAGTGTCTTTCGCCTATGACGAACTGAAGATCCTAGGTCACGTTGTTAGTAATGAAGGCGTTCGCCCAGACCCAGAGAAAACTCGCGCCGTCGCAGCATTTCCAGCGCCGGCGGACAAGGCCGTGCGAAGAGTCCTTGGACTATGTGCCTACTATCGACGCTTTGTTCGGAATTTCGCAAGGATTTCCGCACCGTTCACATACCTCACCAAGGACGCCGAGAAATTCGAATGGGCCGAGGAGCAGCCGCTGGCATTCGACGAGCTGAAGCAAAGTCTCCATACTCCCCCAGTTCCTGGACACTTCGATCAGGATTCGGAAACCGAGATTCACACGGACGCTAGGAATGCATGGACTAGGAGCGGTCATGCAAGTGCAAGAAGGCTCCAAAGGAGTCGCCGCCTACGAAAGACGAACACCATCCAAGGTGGAATAAAATTACTCCACGACTGAAAAAGAATGTCTTGCGGTCGTCTGGGCAATCACGAAGTTTTGTCCGCACTTGTACGGCAGCCCGTTCCTAGTCACGAACCATCAATCGCTCTGCTGGCTTGCAAACCTCAAGGACCCGTAAGGACGCCTCGCTCAATAGAGTCTCTGACTACAAGAGTTCAACATGACTGTGGTCTACAAGGCAGGCCGCAATCACAGCGACGCCGACTGCCTCTCCAGGGCCCCTTTCGAAACACTTTCCGGCAGCAGCGACGACGATTACGACGAGTGCTTTCTAGGCGCTGTGAACACAGGCGACATGGCACGACGTCCAGGAGACGATCCTTAGCTGAGCGCACTGATAGAACACCTGGGATGACGTGAGAGTACCATATCGTGTATTTTCTCACGAGCCCTGCCGACCTTCGCCATTCGACAAGGTGTATTCTACAAATGGAACTTCGGGGACAAAAACTCGCTGTATCTGCTGGTAATCCCGACCGACCTTCGAGAGGAGATTTTTCAAGCCTGCCACGACGACCCCACGCCCGGAGACCTTGGTTACAGCGGGACACTTGCCCATATTCGTGAAAAGTATTTCTGACTCAAGCTCCCCAAAACCGTCCACCTCTACATACGATCATGCCATGAGTGCCACCGACGCAAGAAACCGCCGACGAAGCTGGCAGATCTCCTGCAGCCGATTCCTCCGCAAACTGCATCGTTCCAACAGACCGGAATGGATCTACTTGGCCCTTTTCCATCGCTGTATAATCATCGCCACAGATTATTTCACGCGGTACGCCGAAACGAAAGCCCTTCCATCAGGAATGGCTGTGGAAGTCACGAAGTTTTTCATCGAGTCCATCGTCCTCCGGCACGGGGCTCCCGAAGTTCGGATTGCAGATCGCGGGTCATCGTTCAAGGCACAACTGATGCAAGAGATTCTCCGACTCCTCCACGCCAACCACCGTCGAACCGCAGCGTATCATCCTCAGACTAATGGGCTCCCGGAACGCCTAAACAAGACCATCGCCGTCATGGCATCGATGTACGTCTACATAGAACACAAGACGTGTGACGAGGACCTGCCGTATGTAATGTTTGCCTACAACACAGAGGTTCAAGAGACCACTGGTGTTACAAAATTCCAGCCGGTGCATAGTCGCAAGGCGACAACAATGTCTGACGGAACATGCCATGCTACTTCTGGAGCCAGGTGGCGAAGGAAGTGAAGACGCACAGGTGTTTGCGCAACGAGCAGAAGAGGTCCGCCAGCTCGCCCGAGTTTGAATTCAATTCCATCAACGTGTCGACGCTGGCCGCTTCAACCTTCGTCATCGCGACCTCCACATTCAACCCGGAGACAGAGTGGGTGTGAACACCTATTCGCCGCCGCGGTCTCAGCGAGAAGCTGGTAAAAAGGTACTTCGGACCATACAAGGTGCTTGGGCGACTCGGGGACCTGAACTACGAGGTGATGTCCGACGGAACACGGACTTCATCACGCTACCCTCCACGACCGGAAGTCGTCCACGTCGTTCGCCTTAAGCGGACCTACGCTCGATAGGACTGTGAACTGGGGTTCCGTACGACGCTAGACAGGACTGTCTTGTACAAGTGTCCATAGTTTGCCAATATTTTTGTTTGCTTTGCTGTTTGTTTCCTGGCACGTTGCATCGAGACGCCGCGCTTTTAAAGGGGGGAGTAATACCACGCGCTTTGCCGAGCGAGGGCGCGCGTGGCCGAATGGTTCCCACGCTTGGCTGTCGCGCGGAGGCTCCAGGTTCGATTCCAGGAAGCGGAATATTTTTCATTTATTTTTTCTACTTGGCGCTCTCGTAAGTTCGAGTACATTGTCGTCTGATCAAGTTACGAACATTATACGCGCCGAAAGTTCTACGCCGAATGTTCCCGAAACCCACGCGGGTACAAGAGGTGCTCCGGGTAGCAAGCCGGAGTGAGCCTCGCCTGTTATATTACGATGTCGGCCGATTGTCAGTTGTGAAAAATCAGGAGACATAAAAAGACAGCCATGTTGAACTGTGTCCCAGTCCAGGAAAGTAGAGTGCACCCTGGTGGGAATTTATTTTAACCCAAGTAGGGGGCGGTGCTAGACAGCTAGATAACATGCCGCCACACAAGTATTAAACAATAAAATTAAAATGTTAAGATGCTACAGGAGAAATCTTGAAGGAACTCTGACAGTCGTTCCCGAGCAAGTTGCTCGGTGTTTGGCTGGCTTGGCACACATCTCAAGGATGTCTCTTCTGGGTGACGTGCGCTGACTGGTGTCGACCGGATAGTAATCCTCTGCAGTCACCTGGGGGTTT
This sequence comes from Ixodes persulcatus, assembly GCA_013358835.2. Lineage (NCBI taxonomy): Eukaryota > Metazoa > Arthropoda > Arachnida > Ixodida > Ixodidae > Ixodes > Ixodes persulcatus. The sequence continues at coordinate 36,652 of JABSTQ010001657.1, read as the reverse complement.
CCTGAGCTGGTTCTCAATCAAATGTGGTGTAGGTTGCGTGTATATGTCTGTCCGTTGGACGCAGTGACTCCACCTTTCTGGTTCCGGACCCACCTTTGTTACCACAGCCTTTTTCCGTCTATTCCCGTGCCAGTACCAAACTGGTTGTTTCTTCTGCAAAGGAGGTAGTACTTGTGAATGTTGGTCCCTATGCTTGTGCTGAGCTTGTTTCCTTGCCTTTAACTTCTTGTGGAGGAACTAGTGTGGGTAGTGAGGTAGGAATGAGCTGGGATGGGCTGGAATTAGCGTTGTGATCCTTCTTCCCATGAGCATCTTTGCCGGAGATGCAAGTCCATTGATTGGTGTTGCCCTGTAGTTAAACAAAACCACCAACAGTTATTTTCCTTCACCGAGTGCTTTCGCCATGGTAGCCTTGATTGTCTGAATGGTCCTCTCTACCTGTCCATTCGACCGGGGAAATTGTGGTGATGTCAGGTTATGAACGGTGTTCCATTCCTTGTTGAAATCTCTAAACTCGGTAGAGTCGAATGGGGGTCCCTGGTCACTGACCATGGATGTCCTTGAGCACTGCTGTAACAGCAGACGCTGTGGTTGTTGGCATCTTTGTTACCTCAATGAACGTCGAGTAGTAGTCGACCAGTAGCAAGTACGTACAGCCGTTGAAATGGGAAAAGTCCATTGTTGTTTCTCCTAAGGACGAGTTGGAATATCTCGGTCAAGAAGTGGCTGCTTTCATTCACAAGGGGCCGGGATTAGTGCCCAAGACGGCTTCTGCCGTTCCATGCTCGGCACGCGTAGAGCTCCAGCGAGGCTGTCGCACGTGCAGAGAGACTAAAGTTCCCTCGACGCATTGTGGCAGCGGTGGCGTAGCCAAACAAGCTGCTGACATCGGTCTATTCTCTAGCTGACAGCGACGCCTTCGGAAAAAGGAAAAGATGCATATTGCCACAACATGCACGCCTTCCATGTCAAAAACCTTTCTTAGAAAATATTTAGAGGGAAACTGAAGTGGTTCTGTATGTGAAGAAAACCACTTAAATAGTTTTCATTTGAACTCAAGGATAACCAATATCGAGGTTACTTTTCAATCTGGAGCACGGATGAGGCAGAAAGTAATTTAAAATGTAGCGCTGAGCCCCTCCTCCCAGGAGCATGACATGATATCCAGAGTTTTTCAAATCTCTGCAAGCCCGTGCAGCTCGCAAACTGCACGGGCTTGCACTGGTGGGGCACCAGTCGGGGCAGTACGCTTGCAATTATCTATACTAGACAGAGTCACTGAATGTTCCCACGGTACCGAATTCAATTCAGTCCGCTTACCGCGTCTATCCCCGTAGAATTCAGGTCTCATTAGCTAGATTAAAACGTGGCGGAAGTTACGAGTCGGCCATTCTGGAGACAGGCCCCAAACAACAAAGAGCGTATATGTAACGTTTTCGTGTTGGCTACAGTGGGTGCGCAAGTATGGGAGCTCTAGGTGTCGATGAGTTTGGACCGAACAGAAGATGCGTTGATTTTCTCTTGATCTTTTTTTTTTCATATCAAGAAGCCGCTAATCTGGTTCGCCAAAAGGCTACCTGCTCTTTTGCTCGCTCCAATTGCGCTGGTGGAGCGTTTCAAACTCGCCGCCTCAGACGCTAAGCATAGCACACGACTTCGATGTATTTCGAGGCGAGATTCGAACGGATTGAATTTTTGTGGCGCAAATGCGTCTAAGGTTGTAATGCGCCAGGCACATAAACCCTTGACAAAAAGGGTTAAAGAAAAGAAAGACCTCTAGTAGCAGATAATGGGATAAAAGAATGAATCTAAGGTGTGTATAAGTGTAAACAGTATGAACATGAATTCAGGGACCTAAAATAGAATCACAATCGCAACCGTTCAGTGGTCTCCCTTAGATTGATCCCCTGGCTCCAATGGTGATGATTTCAAAGCGGTACTGCGTTGATTTTTTTTTTTTTTTTAGGCTACACCGACTGAGTAAGGTTTCTGAATTCCCGGCCTTTATCCTTTCCGATATGCTATTTAGTATCACGAAATACCAAATAGGCATTGTAAAATCGGCAAATGAAAATGATGCAAAAACCAACATTCAAATACCGTATATCCCACTCTTCAGTGCAGTGACGTCAGTTTCAGGGAGGCTTGCTATTCCAGCAAGCAGTCATAAAAAAGACTATGCCAATCATTTGTTCCATGCTGGTGCTCGGGTCCCTGGAGCGAGCTTCTAAAGAATTCATTTCACACCTGAAACTGCTTGGAATCAGTTGGGAACAAATTCTACAGTCCAAAAATAGAACCCATGCCTTCCACTGGCGTCACTTTTTCGTTCTTGCCAGTAGACTTTCAGCTTGAAAAACACGATGAGGACTAAAATTGTAAGTCATATAACTCCGGGGAAAAAAATATGACCTAATATTTGCGATACTATATCAGCGATTTAGAAAATATTCAGGCAAATCGAGGACTATAATGAAATTGTGAGAGTAATGGCCCCTAAAAAGGAAAGAAAAAGTTTAGTTTTTTTTAAGGTTTGGATAAGATACGCGTGTCAAAAAAAGAAAAAGAAAAAATACGCGAAAAAAAATGGTTTTGGAGAGATATTGACGGAGCAAGACGCGATTTAGTCGGTAGTCACCTCCTTGCCACTTGTTTTCTCTCTCGGCATTTCGGGCCCATGGGGAAGAGGTGGATCGGCTTCGCCTTCACGTTCAGGTGGAAAGATCGAATGACCATTTCGTTGAGCGAAAGACCATTCCGTGACGTCATGAACTTTGCGCCCAGAATTTCAAACAAATATTTTGCCATCAATATTGCTCTAACCAAACATATTTTTTTCACGTAAAATTTACTTCTCGACACGCGTGTCCCAAACAAACTGTTAAAAAAAAACAGTTTTAATTTCCTTCTCTGGGGTTCTTCAAGGGACGCGTGCGTTGACGACGAAAGAGGGCCCTGCTGAGGTTGGCGACATGTGAAGGCCATCTTCAAGACGGTACAATGCAGAGTCGTCGCCATAATTCACATAAGGTATCTTAATGAGCTTGATAACACCAAAAAGCGCAAATCTAACTCTCCTAGTGCAGGTAAATTCAAACTTTGATTTTCAAAATCAAATTTCTCATATACAACTTGTCCCCAGAAATATAATATTATATATATATATATATATACCCAGGTAGCACCGAGTTTTGGGCCAAAATTTGGCTTTTGTCTGGGAGTTTAGGGCATTAAAAACCCCGAAAAAGCCGAAGTAGAGCCAGACCTGACCTTCCTTGGCAAGAGTCTGGATATTTTGGCCCTAATTCGCCAAACGAGTGCCAGATTTAGGCTTAACTGCCTGGTAGTTCGGCTGTCATCTGGCATATTTGGGCCTAAATCGCCTAACAAATGCCAGAGTTAGGCTTACTGCCCGGTAGTTCGGCTGATATTTGGAAGTTTTGGGCCAAAATTGCCAAACAAATGCCAAAGTTAGGCTTCACTTTTTGATAGTTTGGCTCTCATCTGGCACCTTTGGGCCGAAATCGCCACAGATGTGCCAGAGTTAGGCTTAGTGGCTTGTAGTTCGGCTGACATCTGGCATCTTAGGGCCAAAATCGCCAAACAAGTGCCAAAGTTAGGCTTCACTTTCATATAGTTCGGCAGTCATCTGGCACCTTTGGGCCGAAATTGCCACAGATATGCCAGAGTTAGTCTTACTTCCTTCTAGTTCGGCTGAGATCTGGCATTTTTGGGGCAAAATCGCCAAACAAGTGCCAAAGTTAGGTTTCATTTTCTGATAGTTCGGCTCTCATCTGGCATCTTTGGGCCAAAACCAGAGAAAAGCCATACTTTGGCACGTCCCAAATACCGAAATTGGGCGTTGCTCTGGCAGTTATGGCTGAAGTATGACACCAACTTTGGCGCTCCTCTGGCGGACCAGAGAAACGCCAAACCTCGGCATGGCCCGAATTCCCAGATTAGGCGTTGCTCTGGCAGTTATGGCTGAAGTATGGCACCAACTTTGGCGCTTCTCTGGCGAACCAGAGAAACGCCAAACCTTGGCATGCCCAGAATTCCCAGATTAGTATTTACTATGGCAGTTATGGCTCAAGTGCGGCACCAACTATGGCACTCCTCTGGCGTACCAGAAAAGAGCCAAACTTTGGCATGCCCTAGGATCGCCCAACTAAGGCTGTAGTTAGGCACCATACTTCGGCACTGATGAGTGCCATGGTGCAAAAACCTAACTGCGCCAAAGTTGGGCCCTTATGTTTGCCAGACCTTTGCCAAAGTTGGGCATTCCTCTGGCGTGCTACCTGGGTATATATATATATATATATATATATTTCATTGCAAACAAAAACTCCGCATAGCTGCTCGCTCATTTTCCATGGAAATGTAGCCTAGCGTTTCAAACCAGATGCAAAGTTTCAGCACTAACCGTTATTTATTCAAAAGTTATACTGGTTGTACTGAATTTTTTTATTAGAAAATTGCGGCCGACAGAGTCTCGAACGCATGAAAGTCTATTGCGCCAGTTACCGAAAACGGGCTAGAATGGGCCCCGTTTTCCTATGGAAATTTTCAGAAAATCACCTATAACTTTCGAATAAGGTAACAATTAGTGCTGAACCTTTCTCATCTGCTTCAGACCACTAGCGATACATTCCGACAAAAAATAAACATTCGGCAACGCGTAGGCTCGTTTTCACTTTAAAAATAACTAACGTTTTTGTGCGAACACGCTGTACATTTGAAGGACCAAATGTTTCAAAAACCTTGGAAATTTGAAACCTATTTTAAAAAAAATGTATATACGTATTTTATTTGTACATATATTATTAAAACTGTATGCAATAAAAACAGCTACATCTAAGTTTTCTAGAGATATGAAGGTTATTAAAATATCTTAAATTGGTCTTGCGAAAAAAATGAATATCTTTTCCCACAATAATCAACGAAAATTTGCTAGATATGTGGTTATATTAATTTAAAATAAAATATTTTTAGTTTTTCATTTATCATATTGAAATTTATTTTGAAAATCATATAGGAGCGTCATTGTGCAGTTAATGAGAAGTGACAAAATAGCGAGCGGTCAAACCTGCGATTCCCTAAAGGTGGGAGATACGTCAATTCTGGCCTCGCCCGTTACAATGTTAAATAACCTGAAGACAAAACAACAGAATCCGCTAAAGTTGATGTTTGCGTTCTCTTTCATTTCCAGAATAAACCCAAAAGTATACATTTTTGTAAAAATTTACTTATGTACTCCAAACCCTGCCTGAATGAAACGAAAACATCCATGTACTCTTTAGACGTTGATTGCAATATGGCATGCAAGCGCAAGCGGAGTTATCAGAACGATCTGCTGAAACTATCCAACTTAGTATGCACCATAAGAAATACAGTGTTAAGCAGAGCTTTCATCTGGGCATTTTAATTTAACTCGTATGCAGCGCCTTACTGAGAAACATTATTTCAAGACGAAAACCCGAGACTTCGTAAAAAACAAGGGACGACACGCAAGACAAACTTCTTCGTTTTTTCTCGAATCTAGGGGTTTTGACTTTAGATATTTTCAGCCATCAAAGGCCAGTGTGAACCCAACAATTTGTTCGTAGATATAGTATTCTGCAACATACAGTACACTTTTATTTGTTATCGTATTGATCGGACAACTCAATCACCATGCGTCGCTATATTTCCAGCAGACGTCCAGTCTGTCTATGCTGGAAAAAGCGATGGAAAAACTTCATCGTGACGTCGCCGGTGGGAGGAGCCTAATCTCAATCGGCGGCGAACTCAACTGGCAGGGAACTTCATCGCGGCGCGTTGATGACGTCGACGAGGAGTGGCGATTGAGTTGAAACTTCATCGGGATTTGTACCCAAAAAATGTCCCTAGAGGTGAATGCGCAATGTCGCATCGGAGGTTCTTGTAAAAGCAACATTTTTAACTTCTCAAAATGTATAATTTGGTACAATCCAAATATAATTACCGGTGTCAAGTTAGGTCGCATGAATCACGTCTTTTTACGTAAGTGAAACAATTTAGATGATCGCAATGCGTGAGCTGCATCGCAATCGTGATGAATCGTAATGGCCGACGGTGGATGTCGCGCGTAAAGTGCTCTTGTGTCTGTACGAAGATTTGCCTCACTTTTGGAATTTGTGCTGTCAAGTCGGGCTTTTTCAAAGGTTGTCACGTCGCGATTACCACTTGGCAGTCTGGTGGGGGACGTCAACCAAGTTTCGTCGCTGAACTCGAGGAGTAGGACAGAATCCTGGCCCGCAAAGACACGGAAGAAGGCGCATGATTTCGAGAGGGGACGCGCCTCGTCCGTCGCCACACGGCATCTCGGCTGCAGTTTTGGTAAGTGCTGGGAATCGCAATAGGCGGTTTTAGTGTAGCGTTGCCGTGCGCAGCGAAATTTCCACTGGTAGCTCGCGCTGTAACTTTGAAGCATGCTTTTCAGCGCGCTTAAAGCCTTACCAGCCGTACTGTGGCCACCACAGAACACGGTAACGGTTTGCTAAAACTTGCTACTTGTAGTGAACAGACACCGTGTTGTTTTTGGTCTTATTGACTTTGCACGAGTGTGCTGCCTCGTAATGTTTCTTCGAAAGCTCGTATCGTAGCGCTCAAGCTCACGAGTAAATTTCTCTAGACCTGTGCATGAGGCACTTCGATACCTGAATTCTAAGGTGTAGGCAAGTGGCATTACATCAACGCATAACAAGAAAGGTTGTCAATTTGTTGTGCGTTAACTTGTGTTTAACTGGATTTTGCAGGACTCATCTGCTGCGACCAAAGGTGCTAGTGAGGACCCAGCAAAGGTGGCAGCTCCACCACCGCTACCACCAAATGGTAGGTATAAAAAAGTCTGGACTCATCTCCATGATACACTGTTCGCACCTATGTCGCGTCATTAACATGTATTATGAACGAGTGCCGTCGGTAGTCTCATGTTGATGGCCAGTGATGGTCTGTGGTTGCAGCCTTGCTACACTGTGATCATGGTGAACTGTACTGGCTCCAGTGGCCCAAAGTGACAGTTTTTGTGCCCATCTCAGCAATTGCATATAAATGTGATCACTATCTGCACCGTGCATAACTACGAGGAAAGTCGAAGAAGCTGTCATAAACATTATTGTGCCTGGTCGGTAGCTCCCAAGGTGGCTGTAGGCCCAACCGTGTTTCTAGAAAGGTGACACCTCAGCAAGATTCACAAAAACTTAGGTGTACACATGATGCAGAGGCAATTCACACATGGTTACTCGAGTTTTGTGTCGAACAAGACAGCAGAAAAATGGATGAGACTAAGTGTCAGTTTGCAAAAAGGCTGTGGCTCCGGTTATCCGTTTCGCGACAGTGGCCTGCTTGCACCAAACATTCCTACTGTGTCTCTGGTCCCATTTCCCAACAGCAGCCTGCTTCCGCCAAACATCCCCGGCAACACTACAGCTACCCACCACTCTGAAATTGACAAGGAAATGACACTAAGACAAAACTGGCTCACCAATTCCAAAATTGACGTCTGCTATTTATATAGAAGGTGCAAAGGGCTGTGGGAACAGGACGCACCTAGCTGATTATTGTCTATCGACCTCGGCAAAATCGTCGTCATGCACTCTTGCATTTTTCTCTTAATTTTTTTGCACTTGGGTATTTAAGTCCTCCACCTTTGGCTAGAGATCATAATCTGTAATAGTCCAGTAAAGAGTAAGTAGCAGATGGTTCTTGCCACCACACAGGGCAATATTTTCTGCGTACTGAACTGGACAAATACGGGCAAACTTTGTCGTGATCACTTGACGGTTCAAACTTCTGCCAAGGTCTAGCCCAAGTTCCTGCACTAGCACATATTGCCACGCGCGTCTCCAAGCAGGCGCGCTTGTGGCGGTGTGATTGTCGTTCTTGCCTCCCTTGCAAAGGTCCGAGGTTCGATGGCTGGCCGTGCATGCACCTTTTTGTTAATGCCCCACACCTCCACCAAAATGTCACGACTGACAGATGATGAGGTGATAAATGAACAAAAGCTAAATATTTAATTTGGTGAACTTGTGCCAAAACAAATATACAAAGAGGTAGCTTTGCAGGCAACAAGGCGGAGTAGCACGATCGAGCGTAAGAGCGAGACTCCGTATCGCCTCACCCTCATACACGTGGGTGTCTGGGACAATCAGCGTAGAAGGTTCGGCGCATATAACATTTGAACTTCGAACAAGCAAGAGGGTTCTTGAATTTACCAGAATGCCACATTTACAGAAACAACAAAAAGGTGCCTGCACGGCCAGGCATCGTACCTTAGACCTTTGCAAGGGAAACAAGCTTGACAATCACTCCGCCACAAGCGCGCCTGCTCGGAGACGCCTGTGGCAATAGGAGCAGCCCCTGCCATTAACCGCATCTGACATGTACAGAGTGGTAGCCACCACCACGGCGCCTACTGACATGACATCACACACAAACCATGTATGCGTGCTACTGAAACTGTGTCATGTTGTCAGCCGAGCACCAGTCATCAGGTGAACTGCCACCCTGGATGGTGAGGGCCTGAACTGCCCCCAACTGCACTGTTTAGGACCTCTCTCCCACTCAGCAGGAGCAGCTGGTTGCATTGCACATGCTGCTGGAGTGCAACATGAATTCCCTAGCATTAGAGAAGTGCAGTCAAGGTCCAAAATTGGCTGGCAAGCATTGTGTAGAGAACCGTGGAAAGAAAACCTGCATCATATGGCAATAATAAGTTGTTTTAGGCCGAGTTTCTTCATCCTTGCTTTATTCAGTTACATCCAGAGCAGCTCGCGCTCACATCCTCTGTTGCTCGCACAGCACAATGTGGAAGAGCTGGACTTCCACAGCACCAAGTGCATTGATGGGAACAACAGTTACCGTGTCATTGGAAATCAGCTATGACAGACAGTTATAGCAGAAAGGAAGGCGAATGCAGCAGTCTTGTGTTTTCCCTCCTTTTCCTTTTCTGACCTCCTGTTGGGTTTCGAAGTGACCGATTTCCACCAGCTTGTCCCTTTCCATTTTTTATGTGATCGACAGAGCAGGCCTGTTTACTGCAAAGTAATTAGATCAAGCTAAATGCACATTGCTGAGGGCTGCCCGTCTCATTGGTTACGTGCTGCACTGGAAAACCCACAGCATGAGTGTGCTGGTCTGAGCACTTCTTTGGTTAGGACGGTGCTCGCATAAACAAAACGTCTTTCCAAAGTCTCGCATTCTTGCTATTTCCAGTACTGCATGAGAGTTATGAGAGAAGGTAAAAGCAGTGGTATGCCAAACACTACTGCTTACCAGACCACTGGGATTATATTGTTCTATGCAATTTCTCTAACATGCCTGTTTAAAAATGTATATATTTGTAAGCATTGGCCCCTTTTGTGTACTTTGGCTGCAGGCTCTGGTGGGACAAGCAGCTGCACATGCCCAGCAGTCATCTTCACTGACCACACTCGTGCTGCACCTCATGGTGGTGCAGAATTTTCATCTACAATAAAAATGCTCCCTATGCACTATTTTGCTTCTGTCATGTTTTCAGTATAGCATGGAAACAAGATTTGCAGAAGTACCTTGGTCACACCCGACAAAATTGTCATACATGGAATAAAAGTTTTGGGTCAGCAAATCTCGGTGGAATTGTTTATGTACCGACACTTGTACCGCAACTTCTGATGTCAATGTGAATTTCGTATACAAAGAACCAGAAATTTCCCAATTAATGGTAGTACGGTGGTGCAGCTCCAATCATCCAGATGCCAGCAACCACAGTTAATTCTTCACCTTTTCTTTCTCTATGCTTAGAACAATACACTGCTCGAGCCGGAATGATTACAGAGTCGATGAGAAACGAGATGCCACCCGTGGGGGGCCCCTGCTTTTGTTCTCAGTCGTAATGCTTCGGAGTCTAGCTTATGCGGTTTCCATTTTTGCCAGGTTGCCCTTGCCATAAACATTGTGTTACAAAGATTTTTCAGAAAAAGCAACTTATCACAAACGTATAAAGTTCTAATTGTAGGTGCCATACCAGAAAATCTGACATCACATGCTTGGTGAGGTGTTTCTTCAGCCCAGGTACCAGAGCAATAAAAAGAAATATACTTGTTATGTCTACCTTTTTCTAACATGAAACAGAATTTTCTGAAATACCAGACTTGCCTGCCATGGGCTTGGTGTCAGTCGTTTTAATGCATATGCAATTGCTTCAGGTCAAGAAAAGTGTCCTTGTATCAAACTGCTCCTTTATCTATAATGGGTAGTCGATAAAAGAACCCAACAAAACTGAATGCCGCTTGTACTGTCTGCTAGGTAGATCGCTCTGCAGTCAAAAGGGACTTGCCCTGTCTGCTAGGTGGGCAAGTTAAAAGTATGACACAAAATAGCAAGCAGATGCACACAAGTATATTTCAGATGTGACGATTCGAAAGACGAAGCTCGTAACAGGCTCGACGGCTGTCAGGCCGTCGAGCCTATTACGAGTTACAAAAATAATCAAGGTGGCCGCAGAGGCGGCCACCTTTATTATTTTCAACGCTGCACAGCTTGTCCTCTGCTGTCAAAGATCACACCGTCCTCGGGGTCGAACTCTTGAGGAGCAAGGGGCTCGGGAAGATATTGTTATACGAGCCCGCCTTGTGCAGAAAGGCAAATGATGTTGCTGTTCCCAGAACCTTTGCAACCACTGGACCTGCTTTTGAGCATCCTATTCACTGCTCCACAACAGAATCTTAAGCAATGCTTTTTGTTAAGCTTGGCCGTGGGACAGCACAGCATCCATTGGGATTGCGAGGAATTGGTGTGCAACCACGTTTTCAGGGGTTAGTCGCTGTCACCTGCACACAACGGCCTCTGACTTTAATGTTTCATAACCTTTTCAGTTGTCCAAAAGCAAATCAAGACTATAGATAGATGCTTTCTATGCTAATGCAGTCTGTGCTTGGAACTAGTAGCATGTAGGTTTTTATAACATCCCCAAAAGCCTGCAATATAAAGATAATAATACTTGAAAAAAAAAAAAACAATGTGGAGGTATTTACACTTGGCTTAAACGATACCAAAAATCATTTCTTGCAGAGCAAAGAGGTGCAGCGCGAATAGCAGGCAATAAAAATTATGTATCATGATCTGTCCATACAAAGAGAGTTTGGCAAGTGTGAAGGGAAAACGAACACGGCGTGAATATAAGCTGAACAAGTTCCCGATGTTGGGGCCCTTGACCTTTGGATGAATTATACACATGCAATCACTAGAGTAAGCTTGAATGTGCGCTTAAAACGATCTCGCACGACACTCATCGCGTTGAATGAGGCACCCGTTTTCTACCGAGAGCTGTCGTGCAAGCACGTTGAGAAAATGTTCAATTCAGACTGTATTAGAACACAGCGTATTGATACATAAGAGTATTTACCGAGCGCACTGCTGAATTCGCATCGCTGAACTTCTTTGTTGTCGTCTCTCCGTCTTCCTTTCGCGCGAAGTCCACCCACCTTGAACCCCGGGTGATCGATTATCGTCTCTTTAACATCCAACAGAACGCGACTCACAGCGCACCGATGCTCGGTGATGTTTTCGCCGCACCAAAATATGCCTCCAGCAACTCAGAAGCTAAAGAGCACTTGCTGCTCGGCTGTCAGCAAATGGGGCCCCTCGCGACGCCGCCAAAGCTTCCGCGGCAACTAGTCAGAGCCAGCGAGTGTCGGGTAGTATTCCCCGATTACGTCCCTGACGAACCTTGAACCGAACACATCAAAAACGTAGGGATGGTCTGTGAAATATCACTTTCGCTTGCCCCGTCCGCGAGCGTGAACGTCGCCATCTTCATTGAGTTTGGCAACTCCGGCTGCCTGACAACTACAAAGTTATCTCAATCGCCAAACTGAATCGTGACGACATTTTGACGTCACCGCTAACTTTATTATTTCACCAGCATAGCTCGAACTCCATCGGAATCCGTAGGGAAAAACTCAATCGCAACGTCACATCACGTGACCAAAAGGGCAACCAATCAGCGACCGATTGAGTTAACTTTATCGTTGAGTTTGCGATCTAGCATAGACAGACTGGTTAACATGTGCCTCGAAATAGAAAGCTTGCGAAACGTTTATGCAAAGCAATTTTTTTAATCAGTAAAAAAATTAACAAGTTAATCCGCAAGATGTTATTTTTTCACTAGGTGATATCTTCCACAAAAGCGTATGGAAATTACAAAACGGATCAATTGCCCATATCAGAGAATGAAATTACCCAGCTTGGTATCGTTCGATATATGAGCTGGCGTTGCAAGATTGTCTTGCTTAGAGCCACCTTATAATTTACGCTTAATAGTAACGACCCTTACGCATGTTGGGGCTTAAAATTGTGGTTTCCAATTATTTGAAATTTTGTCTTATATTATAAGAAATGCTTTTTCATTCAACACAAACGTACAAACAGTTCGCGATAGTGCGAAGCAATATTACATGAGCTTTATAACACCGAATCTAATGGTAAGGAAGCGCCGATACTACTATTTGCAGTAACGCGTTTACCTGTCATTAAGCCAATGACACTTCACATCTCATAACTGTTATTGAGCGTGTAGCGGACAACCTAACTGGGGTGGCGGAGAAAGAAGAAGAGACACGCGTGCATGGGGGCTCGAGACAGAACACACCAACGGGACAGCTCTGCGGAGTATACTGATGTAAATATTTCATATTGTAAATAGTCTCCGCGGTAAATTAATTGAAGAGACCTCTGGTTGCTTCAAGCTCAACTGAGTTGCACGGTGTTACACAGTTCATAGGCCTAAAAACCCGATGAGATGCGCGTCAAGGGACACAGTCGAAACCGAAACGAAACCAAAACCGATGTCACAGTTTATTGTTTTTTAAATCGCGATGCAAATCAAATTTATGAAATCTTTTCAGTATTTATAAACGCTTCAGACCAAATGAAATAACGTTTTGCTATGTTTTAGAGCAAAGCAACGACAATCATAACCTTTCGCACGCACTGAAGCAAGAGAGAGACAACGAACATCGTATCGGCACCGACATTCAAAGTGCCGCCCTCGCTGCGCTTTGGCTTTCGCGACGGATAGTTCCAGCGGCAGCTCTTGCCTGGAACAATACCTATTCCGACAATATTTGCTGCTTTTTTGGGGACACAATATTTCATCACATGTATTTTTCTAAAGGTACTTGTATTACACACCAAAATAAATCATACATTCAAAGTGCTTATCGACATATTTCACATGTATTAGTTGTTTTGCTAAGGGACACAAAGTCTCGCGAGCAACGAGGTCACAGAAAAGCAGAGGAGACGAGGAGGAAAGCCGTGATATTTGCCTGGTGGTATCCAAACAGAAAACGGACTGCCGGACTTGAACTTCCACATTATATGGCGGAGAATTGTCGCCTCACTCGTTCTGAAGTACAGTATCCTATCTGCGGACACCCCTCCAGGCTCAATGTACGCGTCTAAGTCGTGTACGAAATCGGGCTCAGATTTTGCGTCGGTGTATACCAAATAAGTCGGCGTCGGCGCGCTTAACCGCTGGCGAGACACAGACGTAGACGCGCGGTTCGTCGCACTTGGAGCCAAACCCATTTTTCTGGAAATAAGCCTGGAATATCGCAGTTTTGACGGGCATCAGTTTGCAAACCTCTCGCGCGCCTACAGCTGGAGCCGGGGGCGAAGTCCCGACATAGAGCGCTACGGCTGCGTTTGCTTACGCATTCGAGCCTCCTTCCGCGCCGGTAACAACATTCGACACCAACTGGACTCCGGTCTCGTGTGGAATTTTTTGTTCCTAATCTGAGGATGGCTAAACATTGAAGGTGTTCATATTAAACGGAGCAGAGAAAACAAAACCTTCAAAAAGAAACAAAACGAAAGTCTGGAAATCGCGATTCGGGGGAGCAAACACAGGCAACGACAGACCGATCGGCCCTCATGTGAGGCGCCAATTAAAGTGCATCACTGTTTATCGTGCCCTATCGGGTAGTGCTCCGCACGCTCTTAGGGAAACCGCACAAAGAAGCACGGCCATTAAAAAAGGTATAATGGTAGTAAGAGTTGAGCTGGCGGATGCATCGACCTTCGGCCCAGCGGCTGTTCCGGCCTTCGGCTGGCTGATGTTAGGCCTCGCTGTAGTTGGTTTTCACAGTCCCGGTGTCAGCCTTTCACTGACATGACGCTTCACCGCCGGTGATCTCTGTCGGTGCGTTGTCAGGGAACGTGGACTGACCAAATGCTCAGTCCACGTTTGTCTCTCAGACCTCCCTAATCTGCAGCAGTCGCTGGTCTTTTCGAATCCGCCCGCTCGTGATCTTTCGAGCCTGTTCTTTCTTTTATTTCTCTCGTCATGTGCCGTCTTTCTCTTCGTCATGTACAAGCTTCATAAACGGCAATAACGAATTACTCAATTTCCCTCGCTATCTTGTTTTTGTTCAGCGCTAGAGTCCTAAAATCTTGGATCATTGTGAGCACACAGACCTTCCACATTGTACCGCGAAATGCCGAAAAAGACTTCATCCCGCTTATATTCTCGTGTAACAGTTACACGCGCAAAAAAACGCAGATTGTCATTGCGGTATCCACTGCAGCAATTTTCTCGTTCTGCCCCACCTTACTCTAACTGAGACGTATACAATGTCATGGTAGCAGTATTTATCACAGGCCTCATCATTTATTAAGCAACTATAAAAATACAGAATGCATAACATGAACTGGAGACTGGCTGTCTAAAGCCACATAACGTACTGGCGGTGTAGATGCATTTTAGTGTATGTACCACCCTCTGTGAGACGGGTGTATTTTAAGTAGCTCAAAACAAGTTCCTGACAAAATGCCTTCGTTGCAAAACGAGAGGTTTTTTGTTCATCGTATTCATTGAGGAGCTCGCGTCAAAGCCAAAATATTTCTAGATCGGCCTATCTCGGAGGAATACAAGGAGACAAAATAAATATGTCGTATGCAAGAATAACACTAAATGGCACGACAGCACTGAAATAATACAGTTGATGGTCTCACACCGAAATTTACCTCTTCAAGTTTGTTTTAGAAGATGTGCTTAATTTATGTGAATTCGGATTATATCAACAATTAAGTGCACTCTTCAAAACGAAATTATACTAGTAGTAATTACTACCCCACAGGCGAACAAGCCCTTCGACAAGGTATATAAAAAAATTGCTTCAGATATAGGAATGCAGACTTTCGTAGTGGCTGGATAATAACCCACATCGTTCTGTGGTCGTTTCAAAGAAGAAATCAATCCTAACCATTATTTTTTAGTTCGCACATTTTAAATAAAGATACAGTGACCAGGGGCTCAATGTAAACAACAAAAAAACGCCATAACGTCTTGAAACTCTCAATGAATAAATATGTCTGTGTTGGTATTTTGTAAGGTATCAGACCTAGCCTTTTATTGAGACGTACCTTTATTGGGAAGAGCATTAATTTTTTTTTTTTTTTATGCACGGATGTTTACAAATTTTTGAATTTATAAATATTGCTAAATTCCTGACCATGCGAGTATCGTTTAACTACCTACTGTATTTTGAGACATTCCGCATTCTCTGACATTCCGCATTCTCTGACATTCCGCATTCTCTGACATTCCGCATTCTCTGACATTCTTCGAATTTATATAAAGCAGACCGTCTTGAATGTTCAGACATCTGAAGAGCGTAACACGATATTAAACAGTTTTCAATCGAAATCGGACCATTCTCGAGGAGAAGTTGTAACAAACCACTTTTGACAAAACAATTATCTTAGAAAAGCCTGCATAGTATTAACAAGGGTCATATATACTCCAAGTGTTTTCCCAGGGCTGGACTCCTTAATCTGCTCACGTCCGCACTACAGGCTTCCTTGTCTGACTTGTTGTGTAGTTCCTTTATTATTATTGTTACTTAATCCTTTCGCAGTATTTCGAGCATTAATTAACGATGACACGGCGAGGAACGTAATTTCTCTGGAAACCTAACCGGCTCCATGCACCGGGAGCTTTGGGGTCTGAAAAGTCTTGATGGCTTTCCCCTTTGTTCCAGAGGAGCCGTTCTTTAGCGCTTGCTGGGTAAGAATGAACTCGCTGAGCGGAAATTGCCACGTAAATTATTATTTTTTTTGCGCTTCAGCAGGCGAGAGCTACGCACCCAGGATGAAGTGCTAATGGTGCGATCGTTCCTTAGTTTACGTAAAAAGCGACATAGCCAACGGCAACGTCAAGTGGACAATATTGCTTATTATGTTTATATATTTATTTCATTTTATTTTTTTACTTTCAGATACCAAAAGCATTACAGAGAGAAGTAGGTTTGTTACTCAAAAATAAAAAAAAAATATACGAAGCTAACAAGTCAAAAATGCATTCATATCATTAAACAAGGCAACACATATATGTGAATACCTTTATTTTTTATCTTTGTCTTTCTTTGTTGCTATTTGGTTCAGTTGTACCAGTCTTCTTATCACGCTCCCCTTATGCAAAGCCCGAAAGGGCCTTTAAAGTTAAAATAAATAAATACATTTTGCAAAGACCAAGACGCAGAAACAATAAAATAAAACTTGTTCCCACTCAATAGACCCTGTCCGGAATTCAGTCTGGCCACTTTGGTCACTCTTATCATCTGAAAAATGAGATATTTGCTATACCAATGGCGGCCTTCTGTTTACTGATGAAGGAAGAAGTTGAAGATGCTCCTAAGCAGATGATTCGATGCCTATACATTCTAGACGTTAGCGCGACGTTAATCAGGAATTGGATGCAAGAGCTGCGTAAGCGCTCATCTCGAACTTGGTCTCAGTCCATCGTTAGTAGCACACACTCGGCTTCAAAGCCCCTTGATGTATAGAACTTTATCAAGGCGTCTATCTGGGTTGGCACTTCATTCTGACTGGCTGCATCTTTTTAGACATCGACACTGAGAGATGGAAAAAGAACTGTACAGTGAAGCGCACATTCTCGTTTACCGTTGACTGGCGAAAGTGACCGGTGCCCCATAAAATACTGCAGACAACAGGTTCATTGCCGCCATTAGTACGGTAAAAGTTAAACTGCCATTTGAGTCACCAGATGGCACTGAATTCCGGAAAGGGTTCATTGAAAGCGATTAGGCCGAAAATGATTCAATGCATTGTCGCAACTAATAAGGTGCACACTATAACACAGATGATTAGATTATCATCGGCGTTTTCACACCGCAAGGTGTGCGCCTGCTGCACGGGTGGTACCTTGGGTGCTCCTCGCGCTTCTCACGTGCTTCAAGTCGTTCTGAAAGTGGTTTCGATGACGCTCAGCAAATTTATCATTGGAACCTTTTGTTTATTTTTACCACACTAAAAGTGAATAAGGATGTTTTAGGTGATCATCTGACTCGTAGTAAGGATTTCCCACCTATATTATGTCCCCCTTGCCGTGTTACTCACCTCTGCAAACCACCTTCGTGTACCTAGCACGCTTTTTTTTTTAAAGTTTCTACGAGCTAGAAAAATGGACATCCTGTAAATTGACTTCTATACTTTCTGTGCCAAGCACGTATACTTCATTTTAGTCAACTTTTGTTTAAATTTCAAATTACTAATTACCTTTCTTATTTGAAACGACGATCAGCCCATGCCCCTGTGTGCACCCGTACTTGTGGTGTGTGCCCGTAGTTGGCTTCAGAAATCTTCGTTCATACTAAAATAGCGGCTCTTGTGTCCACAAGGGCAGATATAAGGACACCAGCAATTCTAATAGCCAGTTGGTTAAGGGCTGGGGCATATAACGCATTCAGAGAATTTGGGTGCAGTGACGGTGACGCCGCCTACCCTCCTGAAGCGGGATAACTTAGGTTTCTGAGTTTGGAGGTCAAACCGGCGACATCAGGCGGCGAGGTGGTGGTGCCAGGAACTGGCTGCTATCGGGAAAAATGGAGCGGTAGTATCGGGACCGGGCGGAAAATACGTCGTTCGGAGAAGGACCAGTGGGAGTTGGCGGTGCGAATCGATCATGGAAAGGTCGACGGTAGCTCATAGAGGAAGAAATACTTGGTCGATTGTTTCATCGACTGATGCAGTAATGGGCAATGTGACAAGCAGCGCTACATTGGAAGCAGATTGGACAGTCGGCCGGTGTCCTCCATGCTGCTGGATCTCGTGGCGGAACTTGAACTTCACGAGTTCCCAGTTTATAAGTTGGCGGTCGGGAAAAGATTGGCTGGACGTGATGGTATTGGAACTTGAAGTCGGCCCATTTCTTGGTGGGTCACAGCTTGGGCCGTGAATTTAGCAAGGAGCTGTGGTTTTTTGGTTGAGCGAGGAAGCGTGGTGTATGGAAACATGGCGGCGGACTATCGTTGCTATCTGTTCTTATGTTCGAGTTTTGTTACATGGCGAAGGGGCCGTGTAACAAATAACAATAATATTAGGGAGTCTAATAACATTTGGCGTGATCCGACGCTATCTGACCTATTCAGTTCGGCACCATTATTTTACGTGGCCCTCGATTGTCGTACAGTCCTTAAAAACAAAAATCTGAAAAGTGTCGTCGGCTATACCCTTCACTTCAGAACCTGCAAAATTCGCTCGAAGTCGGCCATAAAGGCATCAGCTTTATGACATGCTGACAA
This sequence comes from Ixodes persulcatus, assembly GCA_013358835.2. NCBI lineage: Eukaryota > Metazoa > Arthropoda > Arachnida > Ixodida > Ixodidae > Ixodes > Ixodes persulcatus. The sequence goes on along the minus strand of JABSTQ010001657.1, from coordinate 18,047 downwards.
GGTGACCTGTACGTACGCCAGACATGACTAGGCTGAAGCCTGGACGCGCGAAGCTTGTTTGCGTTTCGCCGATAACTTGCGGCCTGTGGGATCGCCGAAGAGGTGTCATAGTTGGTCTTTACACATGTTCCCCGAAAGGATCTTTTCTTCGTGGGTTAAGTGTTTACATAAGGTAAAATATATTGATGGCAGGAATGATAGTGGGGTCCCACCTGTTGTGGATGATGATGCGTTCGTTCAAGTTTGTCAATTCCTCCACGTCCTGATCCCCAGTGCCAGTGTAATTACCAGTGTCGCATGGTTGGGAGATGATCAGTGGCCGTGGGGTTTGTGGTGGAGCTTCTTCAGGCATTCCGACTGGTGGAGGAAGGCAGCGGTTTCGAAGTTCCAGACCTTGGTGCGCAGGAATACAAGGTGATTTCATTACACTGAAGAGAGATATTGAAAATGACGGTTCTAGCGAAGATCCCGAGAAGCTCTCGGCTTCTTTTTCGCAATGGTTCAGTCCTTCTCTGACTTTGTTTTCTTCTTTCTTTCTTGTATCAATGCTGTAAAAACGCGTTATTAACGTGTCCATTTACAATCCTTTTAAAAGCCACGAGACAATGTAGAAACAAAACAACAAAGCAGCTAGCTTGTGCTATAACTATTGTTTTATTTAAAAAAAAAAGTTTACTCACAGTTTAAAAATACACGACCAGTTTTACTACGCAAAGTTTTATTGCGAAAAACATAGTAACGATAAGCTAAGTTTCTTACGAGAAACAGTGGGGTACTTAGACATAGCTAGTTTTTTCTTCAAACTTTAAAACTGTATAACCTGCAAATCTTGTTGAACAATTCGGAAGAGATGGTTAGAGAAGGAATCTACAGTTTAATGGTCCTTGACATCCCATTTGAGTTCACCAGAATGTCAGGAACACTTTACATCTATATTTCAAGAAAAGCAGTCATCCCATTCTTTCCACCGCCATTTACGTCAACACCAACTGCTTTAATTATCGAATAGTTTCCATGTTGTCATGCCCCCTGTCTGCGGAAGATTACGTCTGTATTCTTCTCATTGTTGTTTGTTCAATCGACAGCTAGGTTTCATTTCAACATTAAGTTGCCTTTGTTAACAAAAATGTCGGGCGTATCTCAAACTCTTTAGATTAAACTGAAGTTTCTTGCGGTGCAAGTTAACTGTACAATAAATTCAATAGACCAATCTCACCAAGCGCTCAGCGCATTCGTGAAGCCTTTGCTTTAGTTCACAGGAGGCAGGCGGCAGTGCCCTAGACGGCTTGTGCCGTTCCGTGTTGGGCACGCGCAGAGTTCCAGAGAGGTTGAGGCACGTACAGAAAAACTCGACGAATTGCGGCATCGGTGGCATATCCAAATAGCATGGTGACATCGGTATATTATCTCGCTTGCGGCAACGCCTTGGGAAGGAGAAAATTATTGACATTCCCATAACAACGTACACGCGCCCCACGCCCAGAAAAAAAATTAATTCTTAGAAAAAATTTAAGCAGCAGCAGATGCCCCGCGAAGAGAATCCACATCATCTCGGCTAGATAAGGTTATTTTGCGTAAAGAAATTACCCAGAGCTGTTCCGGGTTCTGGAAAATCTTCATTTTCAAATAGGCCCTTCTTTATGTTTCTGTTTGTGGATTTGTAGCATTTTTGTTAAAAAGCAATAACGCGGAAGGTATCTGTATTTTTTGAGGACTAGTATTAGTGTAAATGGGGCGACATTGACATTGAAGTATGGATGGATTCTCTGAGATAAGAACCTGCAGAAAGCAACATCTGAGTGAAGGAAAACTTCAGTTTGACACCAGTGGCGCGAACATTTACCTCAAGAAAGCCATGTATTTTAAGGCATCCCTTCGAGAGCATCGCTTCCGAAGTCCCCCTACCTTCAATCTAGGACTCAGACGTCACATTTGTTTCAGATGACACGATGTTCACATTACACGTGTTGCAGCTTCGTTTCTTTCTCTGTATCTCGCGTTCATTTGTGACATAATGAGGCGACTTTCGGGCACTAAACGTTTGTTGTCGGCCATGAAACGTGTCTTAGAAATGTGCTGATATCAAAACAAAAAAATATAAAAACTACAGCACAGTTTTCTCCCGTAGCATTCTATTTTTCCAGTGACTTTTTTTTTTGGTTAAAAGTCGAGTGCTCTCTTACGAACCATCGGACAATATACAGCAAGTAAACTGTAGTAAAATAAACACTTGGGTTAGTAGGTGATGCATCTCGAATAAAAACAGAGCGAATTAAAAACGGTGGATGAGTCGAAGAAACTGGACAGGCCAACTGAACAGCGCTTGGTGTGTACCGTTATTTTACTTGTCCTTTCTTTTCGCGGCTTTATTCCAGATACAGCAACTCTGAAACGATCAAGACAAGGAGAAGACAAAAGGATAGCAAATCGCCACATAGAGAATCAGTACATCTGCCCGCGCTGTGTCTCGCATCGAAATAAAAATTGTGTGTGGTACTTAATAATTTGAAGTCATGAAACGCGATGCAATTAGCTGTAAGAAAAAATACTACACGCTATGGGGTTAATTAAAGTAATGGAACGCCTCAAACTCCTCTTTAGAATATTACCCCTATAAACAACCTAAAATATGAATTTCTACGTAGAGGCAGGTAATCCATCGATCTTTACAGAGCAATCCTTCTAATTATCTGAGTCGTCTTCAAATTTTGTGTCAAAACGAGGCAATAAAACTGATACAACATAAAACTGATTGAATTTTAGTGGCACTAGTACTGGAAGGCTAACCGTTCCCAACTTAAGCTTGATAATATATCTTGAGATTGAGATCGACACGGATTCTCCAGTGTCTGTGATCAACCCGGAGATGTTTCGAAAAATTCTTCGAAACCTCCAGTTGAAATCTTCGGCAATAACGCTGAAGCCCTACACCGGCAAGCCCATCGTTCCGGAGGTTGTGTATATACATTAAAACTGACAGCCTTCACAGTTCTTATAGATAAATGTTTTCTTGTCGAGAGTGACTCCGCTGGGCGAAAAACGCAATGCAGCTATATGAAAGAACAGCTACCTAGAGTTACCCCGGAGTCGGTGGCGGTTCCAATGAGTTGGGTTTAGGATACGGCAAGCTTGAAGGCTTTGCTATGCAGAGCTTCTTCGACATACATCAACTTCTAGGCCTCCTCGAAGACGTTTTTTTTTGTTTTTTGTTTTTTTTTTTTTTTGACGCCAGGTTGCTTTGTTTACTCCACGACGAAAGCAAGCTTGCCAGCTCAGTCGAGGGTACGCTGGCACGTTTGATATTTTAATGGCGTTCGAACGCTTGACAAATAGCATTTCCATTTCTGAACTTCCGATATAATGACCGCAGCAAATCATAAAATAATCGCCTTCGAGCACAATGTAAATGCTTCAATATTCCTACTTTTGCGTGTTTCTCAGATAGACTTGCGTGTATTGACATTGCGTCAACTAATGGCCGCCGATGGTGCCACTTCCGTGATCCTGATCCGCGATTCAGCCTACTATATTAGATATCAGTCTTCTAGCCACCGTAGTTCAGTCCATCTCTGACTCCGTTTTCTTTTTTTTTGTCGTTTATCAAAATTACAAAGACGCGTTATTAAAGTGCCCTTTTACAAATTTACCTTAAAAAACACGAGAAAAGGTAAAACCGACAAATGGACGACACAACAGTGTCAAACAAAGCACTTTATTTCTTTTTTTCTCGCTTTTTTGTCTAGGGATTTTATAAGCATGACCGCTCACAAACTAACCTGTATTGTTACCCATATTTAATTTATTGAAGACAAAGTGTACCTATATTTTAAAAACACAATACCTATGCCACAACGCAAACGTTTCCTTCGAAAAACGCAATAACGATGTGCCAATACTTTACCAGAAACACAGGGGTACTTAGGCGTAGCTGGTTATTTTGTCAAAACTTGTTGCCTTCTTTCCTCCGACAATTACGTCAAAAGGAGCTGCTTTAGTTATCGCCGAGGTTCCTGGACGTCGTTCGCGCTGTCTGCGGAAGATTCCTTCGGTATTCTTGTCATTGTTGATTGTTCAATCGACAGCTATGTTTCAAATCAACATTACGTACCCTTTGTTAACAAGAAAAATTGGGCGTATCCCGAGCTCTTTAGCTTAAAAGTAAAGTTACTTGTACAGCAAGTTAACAAAAGAATAAATTCAATAGACCAATCTCACCAAGCGTTCGGCGCATTCGTGAAGCCTTTAGTTTAGTTCACAGGAGGCAGACGGCAGCGCTCCAGACGGCTTGTGGCGTTCCGTGCTGGGCATGCGCAGAACTCCAGCTAGGCTGTCGCAGATGCAGAAAGACTAAAGTTCCCTCGATGCATTGCGGCAGCAGTGGCGTAGCCAATCAAGCTGCTGACATCGGTCTATTCTCCCGCTGGCAGCGACGCCTTCGGAAAAAGGAAAAGATGCATATTGCCATAACAACACACACGGCTTCCACGCGAAAAAAAATTCTTAGAAAAGAAAAATTTAGAAGGAAACTGAAGCTTTTCTGTATCTGAAGAAAAACACTTAAATTGTCTTCCTTTGAACTCAAGGATAACGAATATCGAGATTACTTTTTAATCTAGAGCACGGATGCGGCAGAGCAGAAGATCGTTTTAGAAGTGCACCGCTGAAGCCCCTCCTCCCAGGAGCATGACATCATATCCAGAGTTTTCGGAATCTTCGCTAACGCGCATCTCCAGCGCGGATCAAAGCTATGCACGCGCAGTCTTGCTATTTTCAAAATGGACAGAAAAAGACGTCGCGACTGGTGTCAGTGCGGGCGATCATAGACAATTGCCAGCAAGGCCAATGGCCGCAGTCATGTCTCTGCTCGTGCCAAAGTTATGTTCACGTGAAGCTGCACGGGCATGCACTAGTGGGGCACCATGCTTGCAATTGTCTATACTAGAGTCACTGAATGTTCCCAGAGTACCGAATTCCATTCAGTCCGCTTAATCCGCGAACGGATGTCGTGACGTCAACAACCCGGGAAACTCCATCCCCGGCTCCGCCGCGTGCACCTGCGGAGCTTTCGTGTTGACAGCAGGAAGCCTCCGCGCCTCCGCCACGGAGGAGAACGGCGCCGTGAGGCGTCAAAAAGGGATGACGCATGTCTCACGTGATGCGCGCTCCGCGGAGGAAAGGGACGGATTTGTCTTTCGTTTGGATAACCCATTACCGGATGTCAATCCCCGCAGAATCCAGATCTGATTAGCTGGATTAAACCGTGGCGGAAGTTGTGAGTCAACCCTTTTAGAGACGGGCCCAAAACAACAAAAAGCGTATATAAAACGTTTTAGTGTTGGCTACGATGGGTACGCAAGTGTGGGAGCTCTGGGTATCGATGAGTTAGGACCGATCGAAAGATGCGTTGATTTTCCCTAACTTTTCTTTTTTTTTTTTTCATATGAAGAAGCGGCTAATCTGGTTCGCCAAAAAAGTTTACCGGCTCGTTTGCTCGCTCCGGTTGCGCTGGTGGTGCTTTTCAAACTCGCCGCCTCAGACGCTAAGCATAGCACACGACTTCGATGTATTTCGAGGTGAGATTCGAACGGATTGAATTTTTGTATCGCAAATGCGTCTAAGGCTGTAATGCGCCAGGCACATAAACCATTGACAAAAAGGGTTAAAGAGAAGAAAGACCTCTAGTAGCAGATAATGGGATGAAAGTATGGATACAAGGTATGTATAAGTGTAAACAGTATGAACATGAATTCAGGGACCTAAAATAGAATCACAATCGCAACCGTACAGTGGTTTCCCATAAGTTGATCCCCTGGCTCCAATGGTGATTTTTTTAAAGAAGTACTGTGGTGATTTGTTTTAGCTACCCCGACTAAGTAAAGTTTCTGAAGCCCCATCCTTTACCCTTTCCGCTATGCTATTTAGTAACACAAAATATACAATAAGTAGTGTGAAATCGGCAAATGGAAATGATGCAAAAACCAACATTAAGATATATCGCACTTTTCATTGCCGTGACGTCAGTGGCAGACAGGCTTGCTGGTCCAGCAATCAGTCATAAAATAGACGATGCCAAGCATTTGTTCCAAGCTGGTACTCGGGTCCTGGTGCGAGCTTCTAAAGAATTCATTTGACACCTGAAACTGCTTGGAATCAGTTGGGAACAAATTCTACAGTCCAAAGATAGAACGCCTGGCTTCCCCTGGTGTCACTTTTCCGTTCGTGTCTGTAGATGATCAGTTTATAAAACACGATGAGGACCAAAATTATAATTCATATAATCCCGCCAAAAAACAAATATGACCTAATATTTGGGATATTATATCAGCGACTTTTTGTTGGTATGTTTAGCAAATTTTCAGGAAAATCAGGGACTATGAAGAAATCGCAGAAACAAAAACCCGTAAATAAAAAAAGTTTTTTTTTTAAGTTTGGATGGGACACGCGTGTCAAAACAAATAATTTTACGTGTAAAAAATGTTTTTAGAGTGATATTGACTGCGCCAGAAGCGATTTAGACGGTAGTTACCTCCTTTCCACTTGTTTTCCCTCTTGGCATTTCGGGCCCGTATCGGCTTCGCCTTCACGTTGAAGTAGAAAGATCGAATGACCATCTCGTTGAGCGAATGACCATTCCGTGACATCATGGACTTTGCGCGCAGAATTTCAAATAAATCTGTCGCCGTCCATCCTGCTCTAACCAAACATTTCTTGTTTGCGTAACATTTAATTCTCGACACGCGTGTCCCTATCAGACAGTTTAAAAAAACTGTTCTTTTTTTTTCTTTTCAGGGGCCCTTTAAGTGACGCGTGCGTTGACGACGAAAGAGGTCCCTGCAGCCGTTGGCGACATGTGAAGGCCATCTCCAAGGCGGTAGCCATGCAGAGTCACTGCCATGATTAACATAAGGTATCTTAATGAGCTTGATAACACCAAAAAGCGCAAATCTAACTCTCCTAGTGCATATAAATTCAAACTTTGATTTTCAAAATCAAATTTTTCATATACAAGTTGTTCCCCAGAAATATTTAATTCTTTTTTTTTTTACTGCAAACAAAAATTACGCATTGCTGCGCGCTCGTTTTTCGTTCCAATGTAGCGCTAGCGGTTCAAACCAGATGCCAAGTTTCAGTACTAACATTTTTTTATTCAAAAGTTCTACTTGTTGTTCTGAACGTTTTGATTAGAAAATGGTGGCCGACGGAATCTCGAACGCATGAAACTCTATTGCGCCAGTCACCGAAAACGCGCTGAAATGGACCCCATTTTCCTCTGGAAGTTTTCCAAAAATCACCTATCACTTTCGAAATAGATAACAGCTATTGCTGGCATTTTGGCGTTTGGTTCGGACCCCTAGCTCTACATTCGGGCAGAAAACAAACATCCGACGATGCGTAGTGTTTTTTTTGTTGTTTTTTTTTGCGGTAAAAATAATTTGAAGCAGCGAACGTTTCAAAAATCTAGCAAAGTGGAAACCTACTTTCTTAAAAACAAATTGTTTTGCCTTTTTGGTTTGATAATAACAACATATGATTAATTGCGTTTTATCAAAAAATATGAATAAAAATTAGAGTATTTTGTTTGTATGACTGCAATTGAAACTTCAAACTTAGCAGTCGTGCGTTGTGACAACGTCCTTGCCGTTTTCCAGAAACATTTAACACAATTCGAGATTTATTTCCTTTTTGTATGGTACAGTTTTTATATTTTATTTATATTTCGTTATAGATCACGATCATACCTTGGTTTTGATACTGTAAAAAATATATATATATATATATATATATATATATATATATATATATATATATGATGATGATGATGATGATGATGATGATGATACCGTGTCTCTAAAGCTCATAAACAAAGAAGACTACTACATGTACACGTGACGAGACAAACAGTGGGAGGATTTCTGGAGCACAAACGAGCACGTACCACGTGACACTAAGCGTCGTACCGCGTTCCACGCGGCGGCGTGTGTTTCCAGAACACCTCCAATTGGATACATTTCGTTTCTTGTGCATTAATAAGACAGATAGGAAACGCCAGAAAGCCAAGGTGGAGTGGTGTAGAGGTTAGCACACCCGACCGGACATTGGGAGGCCTAGAGTTCAAATCCTGGCTCCGCCAATTTTTGGCTTTCGGCGGGTTCCTGAAAACTTTGATTCTTTGATTCATTAGATTAAGTACGGTTCATTCATCTGCATATGTTTGTTTATATATATATATATATATATAGAGAGAGGAGAGAGAGAGAGAGAGAGATAGATAATATAATATATATATTGCATATTTTATTTGTACATATAATATCAAAACTATATGAAATAAAAATAGCTACATCCGAGCTTTCTGGAGATATGAAGGTCATATCTCCGGCGTCCCCCAGGGAACCGTTCTTGGCCCCCTTCTATTTTTAATATACATTAATGATCTCTACCTCAACATCTCCTCTTCAATACGTCTGTTCGCCGACGACTGTGTAATTTATAGACCTATTAATTCAAACCACGATAATCAAATTTTGCAGAATGCCCTCGCACTTATAACTCAGTGGTGCCGCAAATGGCAAATGACTTTGAACTTTAATAAATGTAAATCTCTATCATTCACCCGCAGTTCACATGTTTCATCCTTTTCTTATCACCTTTCCACTATCCCAGTAGCTACCTGTTCCTCATATAAATACCTAGGCGTTCACCTGACCTCTGATCTGTCATGGACTACTCACATAAATGCTGTCACTGCCGATGCTAACCGTACTCTCGGATTTCTTCGCCGTAACCTCAGACTAGCTACACCTTCAGTTAAACTACTAGCTTATACAACCTTGGTCAGATCTAAACTTGAATTTGCTTCATCCATATGGTCACCATGGCAATCATATCTAACTAACAACCTTGAATCCGTTCAAACAGAGGTCTTCGTTTTATTTACTCTGACTATTCCCCATACACTAGCATATCAGGATTACGCAAAACAGCTAACCTTGACTTACTTTCTTTACGTCGAAGGGTGTCACGTCTCACTCTTCTTCACAAAATATTTTACCACAACAACCATCTAAAAGATTCTCTTCTATCACCTCCCTACCGTATTTTCCCTCGTTTTGACCACTCATGTAAAATGCGCTCAATTAATTCGTCATCTGTCTCTTATAAAATGTCGACTCTACCATCTGCTATTGACGATTGGAACTCATTACCAGACCTCATTGTAAACATGACTGACACTAACCAGTTTGCTGCAGCCGTTAACCTCTTTCTTTCTGAAATACAAGTATAGGTTACAGCGTGTTTTTTATTAACCATTTTTGTTGATGTTTTTATTGTGTTCACTCCCTTGTATAATGCCCTCTGGGGCCCTCAAGGAAAATAAATGATGATGATGATGATGATTAGAATATCTAAAATTGATCTCGCGTTAGAATTTGAAAATCTTTTCCCACAATAATCAACGAAAATTTGTTAGATATTTCGTTATATTAATTTAATATAAAATATGTTTAGTTTATTATTTATCATATTGAAATTTATTTTGAAAATCCTAGAGGAGTGTCTTGTGCAATCACTTGAGAAGTGACAAAATAGCGAGGGTTGAAACCTGCGATCCCAGTCAATTCTGGCCTCGCCCGTTTCAATGTTAAATAACCTGAAAACAAAACAACAGAATCCGCCAAGGTTGATGTTTGCGTTCCCTTTCATTTCAAGAATAAAACCCAAAATTATACATTTTTGTAAAAATTTAATAATCGACCCCAAAACCGTGCTTGAATTGGAATGAAAACACCCATATACTTTTTAAACATTGATTGCGATATGGCATGCAAGCACAAGCGCACGGCAACGCATCGAGTATAGTTATCGGAGTTTTCAGAACGATCTACTCAAACTATCCAACTTAGTATGCACCGTAAGAAATACAGTTGTAGGCAGAGCTTTCATCTAGGCATTTTAATTTAACCCATATGTAGCACTTTCCTGCGAAACATTACTTAAAAAAAAAAACCGAGACTTCGGAAAACACAAAGGACGATGATGATGATGATGATGATTAGGGTTTTAGTGGCGCATTGACAACGGAGGTCATATTGCGCCAATTCAATGTTGTTTAGCTTGCACTAAACAAAACGGTTTAAGATAACAGTATAAAAAATTACAACTGGTGTAGGTAGCCAGTTTTCTTTAGGTAGTCGAGAACACGGTGAAAAGGCACTAAAGGGCAGTCACTAAGTAAAAACATTGGATGAAAGGGAAGATAACCTCTAAAAAGTTCAGGGAAGCTAGACCGGCGCAATTGATGGTGAAAAGGGCAATGCCATAAAATGTGTAACACTGTAAGTCCTTTCCCACAATGGGCACAAAGCTTCACATTTTCGTCACGAAGAAGGTGCAAGTGCGTCAAGCGTGTGTGGCCAATTCTTAGGCGGCAGAGCAGAACCTCTACACGCCGTTCCCTGTGAAACGAGCTCTCCCACAGGGCCAAAATGGGTTTTATGACATGAAGCTTATTGTCATACTCTCTGTCCCACTCCAACTGCCATGACATCAAGAGTGATTTCTTCAAAAACGGTTTCAAATCTTGATGAGGTAATCCACAAGTTGCTACTAAATCCTTGGCAGATGCAGCCAATCTATCGGCTTTCTCATTCCCTGGAATCCCGACATGACTCGGTACCCAACAAAATTTTATGTCATGTCCGAGTTGGAGGGCTCCATATAATTTACCTCGTACATGTAGAGTAAGAAGATTCTTTGTAGGGAGCAGTGAGGACACAGCCAGTAATGCGCTTTGAGAATCAACAAAGAGAATAGCTTTCCTTATATTGTTTTTAGTATGTGATCAACAGATAGTAAAATGCCATAAAGCTCTGCAGAAAAGATGCTTGCCACACAGTTAAGTTGAAGAGATTTCATGAAGGAACCAGAATATACTGCGCAGCCAACAAAAGACGAGGATTTCGACCCATCGGTATAGAATTCAGTGTAACCTCTATATGTCTCCTGCAATGAAAGGAACTCCTGCTGGAGAACTTGTGGGGAGGTAACCCGCTTACTGTATTTTGTAAGTGTCCAGTCGCAAACGATTGGGACTTCGTCCCAAGGAGCAACTCTGTCCCTGTAATTTAGCACGGCAACATCATGAAGTGGGACATGAAGGGAAGCACTGAAATTTTGAATGCGAAAGTTGAGTGGCCGTACAATGCTCGGCTTGTTTTCAAAAAGTCGAGAGAAACGACAGGTATGAATGGCACTGTAAACTGGGTGTTGTGGATTAGAATAGACCCGATAAGCATAACAAAGACTCAGGTACTGTCTGCGTTTCTCAAGCGACATCTGATGTGTATCGGCATATAGGCTTAACACAGGTGATGTGCGAAATGCACCGGAGGCAAGTCTGAGCCCTAAGTGGTGAACGGGATCTAGCATCTTCAAAGTAGAGGATCGTGCCGAATCATACACGACTGCACCGTAGTCAAGGCGAGACCGAACTAGGGAGTTGTATAATCGTAAGAGGCATCGCCTGTCCGATCCCCATGAAATGTGGGACAACACCTTGAGAACATTTAAAGAACTTAAGCATTTGCGTTTCAACTCCTTCAAATGTGGCACAAAAGTAAGCTTCTTGTCAAAGATTACACCGAGAAATTTGTGTTCCTGTTGAACAGATATGTCTATGTTATTGAGATGCAAAGTGGGGTCCAAAGACAATCCCCGGCGCAATGAAAAGGGAACACAAACAGTTTTTTCGGGAGAAAACTTGAAACCGTTTTCATCCGCCCATTTGCTCATCCTGTTGATAGTGAGTTGTAGTTGCCGTTCACAACTGGAGAGGTTACATGAAGAGAAGGAGATCTGCACGTCGTCTACATAAAGAGAATAAGATACCGATGGCGGTATCACCCTTGCAAGACTATTGATTTTAACAGCAAAAAGGGTAACGCTTAAAACTCCTCCTTGAGGGACCCCATTTTCTTGGCAAAAGAGATCTGACAGTGTGCCACCTAAGCGAACCTGAAAGGTTCGTTCAGTTAGGAAGTTTTGTATGCACTGAAGCAATCGACCACGCACACCGCAGTTGTACAGATCTCGAAGGATTACCATACCTCCATGCGGTATCATATGCTTTATGCATATCAAAAAATACCGAAACACAATGTTGTCGGTGCACAAATGCCTCACGAATAAGGGTTTCTAAACGAACCAAGTGATCTGTGGTTGATCGTCCCTCTCGAAATCCACACTGGTTAACATCAAAAAAGTTCTCAGCCTCCAAAAAATAAAGAAGACGCCGATTAATGAGCCTTTCATATGTCTTCCCCAGGCAACTAGTGAGTGCGATGGGGCGGTAGCTTGTGGGGATGGAGGGATCTTTTCCATGTTTCAAGAGAGGTATAACATGAGCACATTTCCAGCACTGAGGGAACGCAGCTTGTTTCCATAGGTGATTAAAAAACGTCAGCAAATGGCAAAGTGATTCAGGGGACAGGTGTCTAAGCATTTCATAATGAATTTTATCTGGGCCTGGTGCAGCCTGCTTTTTTGTAGCAAGTGCTACTTTGAGTTCACCCATAGTGAATGGTTTGTTGTATGAAACAGTGGCAGACCCTAACATGGAGATTGACTGCTTTTCAGCAATAGACTGGAATTTCTTAAACTTTGCGCTGAAATTTGAGCAACTACTGATAAGCTGAAAATGTTCGCCAAGGATGTTTGCTTGATCTTTGAGTGATACAGAGGAGGAGGAAAAGAGAGGAGTTCGAAAGGATTGGTAATCTCCTCGGACCTTCCGCAGGCGGTCCCACACTTCTTTCAACGGTACAAAGCTATTTAGGGCTGAAATATATTTAACCCACGATGTCTTTTTGGCTTGTTTTCTCGTCCATCGAGCCTTGGCTCTGCTTTTTTTAAATTCCATCAGGTTAAGAGGCGTCGGATATCGGCGGAAGATTCCCCAAGCCCTATTTTGTTTCTTTCGAGTGGCTGTACACTCATCGTTCCACCAGGGTTTGCATCTCCTGGGGAGCTTACCAGAGGTTTGTGGGATAGACGATGCAGCAGCATTAATTAAACATTCAGTGACATAAGTTGTCGCCTCCTCTGCAGACATACTAGTAAATAAAGAGGGGTCAAACACAGCTTCTGAACCAAACAGAGCCCAGTCGGCCTTCTCAAACTTCCACCTTGGAAGGCGGGTCGAAAGCGAAGGAAGAGGTATAACTGTTTCTAAAATTATGGGGAAGTGATCGCTTCCAAAAGGATTATTTAAAACCTTCCACGAAAAACATGGAAGTAAAGATGGTGATGATATGGAAAGATCTATTGATGTGAATGTGTTATGAGCAGAGCTAAAAAAGGTTGGTTCTCTCTTATTCAAAAGACAGAGTCCAGATAGCGATAGGAGCCGTTCAATAACTCCACCGCGGAATCTTGACAAGAGCTTCCCCACAAAGGATGGTGGGCATTAAAATCACCTAAGATTAAAAAAGGTTTGGGGAGCTGATCTACGAGGCCTTGGAGTTCATGGCGATGCAATGGACTGTTAGGTGGAAGATAGAGCGATACAAGGATGATGAGGCGATCGAAGAGGACACGAACTGCCACTGCCTCAAGTGGTGTTTGAAAAGGTACTTGAGCACACACCACCCCACTCTGCACTACTACTGCAACACCACCGGAAGGAGTGGGGGAAAGGCGATCCTTCCTAAAAACTTGGTGACGACGTAAGATCTGTGTATGATTGTCATTGAGATGAGTTTCCTGTAAACAGAGTGCCACGGAACGGAGCTCATCAAGAAACATGTTCACGTCATCAATATTACGAAGAAGGCCGCGACAGTTCCATTGCATGACACCCATATGTTTATTCATAGCAATAAAAAGGTAAAAATAAAAAATAAACGAAAAAACAGAACGAAACATAAGATGACATCACTATGGTTTAAAATCAATTTTTACACGTGGAGCGTTTTTCTTTTCTGACGTATCTGCCTGCCTCCCAGTGGAGTCACTGGGGGCAGAGAAAGAAAACACCGATCCTGAGGAGGGAGCCTCCTCGTCGGATCTGGGCCCACTGTCGTCCATGGGCTCCTCATGCGTCGCCGACGGCCGCCCCTGGGGGGTCGACTGCCGTGACGGCTCACCAGGCCTATTCGGACCAGAGGTGCGGGGTGGCCGGCCCCGACCAGGGGGGGGCCTTCCCCTGCTCTGAAGTGGATGCTAGTGAGCCAGCATCCACCCTGGGCTTGGGACCTGGTGCCACTGGCACCGTCCCTGTGGGTTTAGGAGGGGACTTCAACGAGAGCCGCAGATCATCCGGAGACGTCTGGGTTCCCGTCGATGCCGTCACTGGTCGTGCCGGTCCCCTGCGCACGACCTCGGCATATCCACCCTTCGATAAGAAAGAAAATCGTTTCTTTGCTTCTACGTATGGTATGTTTTCTTTGGCTTTCAGCGTCAGTATTTCTTTTTCTTGTTTCCAGAGAGGGCAGGAACGCGAGTATGAAGGGTGGTTACCTGCGCAGTTCGCACATTTTGGCTCATTGTCACAGTTGTCGGCAACGTGTTCTTTGCTTGAGCACTTAGCACATGTGTCGGCCCCCCGACAGCTCCGTGACCCATGGCCGAACCGCTGGCACTTGAAGCACCGTTGGGGGTTCGGCACGTAGGGTCGGACTCTGCACTGGAGGTAGCCTGCCTTTACAGTCGCAGGGAGAGTGGTGCTGTCAAAGGTTAGGATGATGTGCTTTGTTTTTCGTTTGTTGCCATCAGGACGAATATTGATTTGTCGCGCAGCGAGAACTCCTTGGCTGGAGAGGCCCCCCACCAGCTCTGCGTCCGATGTGTCTAGCAGGTCGTCCTCGGAAATAACCCCTTGGACAGTATTCAATTTGCGATGCGGAGTAACAGTGACTTCGTAGTCCGAAACAGAGTTGAGAGCCAAGAGGGCATCACTTTGCTGTTTCGTACTGATCTCTACAAGGAGGTCTCCGGATGCCATTTTCTTTGCATGAAAGTTCTTACCAACAACGCCTTCTAGTACCTTGGCTACAAGGAAGGGGGACAGTTTGCCCAGTGGCTTTTCATTTTCAGAATGTAAAACTAGGAATCTTGGAAACTTTTCGGAAACAAAGGACATCTCAAATGGAAACGGTACTTCGGTGCGGACCCTTTTCGGGGCCCGATCAGAAGGTTTTTTAGTTTGCGAACCCATATAGATGGGAAGGAAATTCAGTGCCCGGGTGCACCGCCCACCACGGAGCCCAACGAGGGGGTAGGTAATGTGCCATAGCAAGAAAGGCTTGGCTGACACAATTACTCTACCAGTGCTGCCCGGGCACTATACCCTAGTGTGGATTGCAGGGACAGGACCTATTTCCACTCAAGGTTAGCCCTTGCCGCCTAAGAAGGGTGAAAAAGAAGGAAGAGAGTGTAGAAGAAAAGAGAAAGAGGTGGGAGGAAAAGTGAAAGAAGGAAGAAGAGGGTAGAAGAGGCGACTGACTGAATCATCCTCGTCGGGCCAAGCCAGGACACCCGTCTACGAGAAGCAGGGACCGAAGCGGTGTATTGCCTCGCCCGGGGGGCCCCGAAGGGTCCAAACAAACCCCGGGCTCAGCTCAACCACCAGGGTCCCCTTTTCCCCGGACACGGGTACGCCACGCACAGCCAGACGTGGGTGGGCGAACCCACATGGCTCGGGGTTCGTAGTGACGCCACTCACCAAGCACCTACTATGAAGTAGGTGCCCCCTGCGTGCCGGTATGGTGGCCCACGTGGCTGGGGTCCGTGGTGACGCTACTCACCAAGCACCTATGGTGCAGGCGCCCCCTGCGGGGCTCGGGGTACGTGGAGTCGCCACTCTCCAAACACCTGCTTTCACAGGTGCCCCCTGCGGGGACACAAAGGACGACACTACCACGTTCTTCCTTTTTTCTCTAATCTCGGGGTTTTGACTTCAAAATATGTTCAATCATCACCTGCCGGTGGCAGCCCAACATTTTGTTCGTTGAAATAGTATTCTGCAACATACACTCCCCTTTTATTTGTTATCGTATTGATGGGATAAATCAATAGCCGATCGTCGCTATGTTTCCAGCAAAGGTCCTGGCTAAGATGTTTCTAGAAATAGAGAGCCAGCTAAACGTTTATGCAAAGCATTTTTTCTAATTCATGAAACATTAACAAGTTAATCTGTAAGGTATTTTTCCACTAGGCGATATCTTCCACAAAAGCGTGTGGAAATTACTCTAAAGTGGTTCAGTATCCCATATCAGAGAATGAAATAACCCAGCTTGGTATCCTTCGATAGCTGAGCTCGCATGGCTAGATTGTCTTGCTTAGAGCCACTTAATACCCTACGTTAACAGTAACGACAGTTACGCATGTTGGGGCTTAAAATTGTCTGATATCACAAGAAATGCTTTTCCGTTCACTACAAATGTTTAAACAGGTCGCGATAGTGCAAAGCAATTTTACATGAGCTATATAACACCGAATCTAATGCTGAGGAAGTGCCAATACTCCAAGTCCCTATTTGCAGTAACGCGTTTACCTGTCATTAAGCCAAGGATACTTGACATCTTATAACTGTTATTAAGTTCAACTAAGTTGCCCGGTGTTACACAGTGCATAGCCCTAAAAACCCCAGATGAGATGCGCGTCAACGGACACAGTCGAAATCGTAACGAAACCGAATTCGATGTCACAATATTTTTTTTTTTTTTTTTTTAAGTTGCGATGCAAATCAATTTTATGCGATCTTTTCATTATTTATAAACGCTTTAGACGAAATAAAATAACCTTTTATTTTGTTTTAGAGCAAAGTAACGACAATCATAACCTTTCGCACGGAGTGAAGCAAGAGAGAGACAACGAAAGTATTATCGGCACCGACATTCAAAGGGTCGCCCTCGCCGCGCTTTGACTTTCCTGACGTGTGTGATGGTTGCAGCGGCAGCACTTTCCCGGAACAATAACTATTCCGATAATGTTTGCTGTTTTTGGGGGCACGTGATTTCATCACATGTATTTTTCTAAATTTCTTTTTACTATACGCCAAAAGTAGTAATACATTCTGAATGCTTTCTGACATATTTCACAAATATTATTTGTTTTTTTTCTTTGCTAAGGGACGCGAAGTCTGACGAGCGACGAGGTCACAGGAAAGCAGAGAAGGGGAGGAAAGCCGCGATATTTGTCTGGTTTTGTCCAAACAGAAAACGGACTTCCGGACTTCAACTTCCACTTTATATGGCGGAGAAGTGTCGCTCACGCGTTCTGAGTATCGATGCTGGAACGCAAACTAAATGATGTAGAAAACTGCATCGGGCACTGATTGGCTATTCTCACGGGTCACGGGACATGACGTTGAAATGTAGTTTTTTCCCTATACAGTTCGAGCTATGCTCGTAAAATGATGCAGTTGGCGGTGACGTCAAAATGTCGTCACGATGCACTTTGACGATGCAGTTAACTGAGTGGTCGAGACGAAGCCAGAGATCAATCTGCATCGTAAAAGATGGCGACCCTAGCATATGCATCTCTACTGTTGGGTTCGCCAGCGGATCGATTTTTGATAGATCTCCGGGATGCTGTCGAGACGAGCGATGCGGAGTTTGTGGGCGAATACCGGCTGACCAAGGGGGTGACTCGCTGGCTGTGCGACCAGCTTCGCGGAAAGCTCCAGCGTTGTCGTGAAGGGCCCCGTGTGCTGACGGTCGATTAACAAGTCCTCACAGCTCTACGCTTTTACGCCGCTGCCGGCTTCCAGGGAACCGTCGGGACCGACGAAAGCATTGGTGTTCACCAGTGCTCTTTGAGTCGCGTACTTGGTGATGTCGCCAACGCTATCATCGATTGCCTCGAATCGAAGTGGCTGTGTTTCCAACAAACTCAAGCAGAGAAGGCGCTCACAAAAAGGAAGTTTTTCGAGCGATGCAAGTTCAGCAGCGTGATCGATAAATATTCTAAATACTCTTACACGATTCAACACGATTGCGTTTTCATTTGAGTGCACCCCATATAAGCGATTTGCTGCAGCGAAAAGC